>JASVEL010012451.1:0-62526 GCA_032618575.1 Nicotiana noctiflora | reverse complement strand
GAAATTTCATCCGCTTCTGCGGAATTCACTTGGACAACCCTGTCCACTTCTGCGATATCCTGGTCACTTTTGTGGGGATGCCTCTGCGGTTCCCCGTCCGTAGAAGCGGAAATACCAAAAGCCAGAATCTCAGACCTATTATAACTTATAAATTTTCCCGTTTACCCTCCCGAAACATCCCGAGGCCCCCGGGACCTCAACCAAAAGCACAAATACCTGAACCAAAAGCACAACTAAGGTGGTTGCTATCTTGAAAATGCCTGATCCTAGAAATATTCATGAATTAAAAAGCTTGCAGGGTAAGTTGGCATATCTTAGAAGAAATTATTTCGAATCTGGCCGGAAGGTGCCAACCATTTAGTCGTCTCATGAAGAAAGGGGTTCCCTTTGAATGGGACCAAGCTTGCAGAAATACTTTTGAAAGCATTAAGTCTTATCTGATGAAACCTCCTGTACTGGCAGCACCCATACCTGGAAAGCCACTTATATTATATATTTCAGCAAAGGAAAGGTCAGTAGGAGCGCTTCTCGCTCAAGGAAACAATAAAGGCAAAGAAAATGCGCTTTATTACTTGAGTAGGATGATGACGCCAAATGAGCTCAAGTATTCTCCTATTGAGAAGTTATGTTTGGCACTTGTCTTCTCTATTCAAAAGCTGAAGCATTACTTCCAAGCTCACGTTGTACGACTCATCTCAAGAGCCTGTCAAGTTTGTTATGTCTAAACCAGTCCTAAGTGATCGATTAGCGAGGTGGTACCTCCAGTTTCCACAATTCGAAATTTTGTATGTTCCTCAAAGGGCAGTAAAAGGACAAGCATTAGCAGACTTTCTAGCTGACCATCCGATTCCAGATGATTGGGAGTTGTCTGATGAATTGCCTAATGAAGATGCAATGGTCATAGAAATTCAGCCTCCTCGGAAGATGTATTTTGATGGCGCTGCACATTATGAAGGAGTTTGGTGCTAGAATAGTGTTTATCACTTCTCAAGGAGAAGTTTTGCCCTATTCTTTCACTCTAACACAACGGTGCTCTAACAATGTTGTTGAATATCAAGCGCTCATACTTGGGCTTGAAATGGCTGTGGATATCAAACAATTGCAACTACAAGTTTTTGGAGATTCCAAGCTAGTGATCAACCAGATTTTGGGTAGCTATGAGGTCAAGAAGCTAGAGTTGATGCCATATCAAAAATATGCTAAAAGATTGATAAGTTGGCTCGGAGAAGTAACTATTCAACATGTGCCGGAAAGGAAAATAAGAGAGCTGATGCATTAGCAGCCTTAGCTTCTACATTATCTTTTCCTGATCAGACACAAGTCCCTATTTTCCAAAGATGGGTAGTTCCTCCACCAAATGACTATGAGGAAGAAGAAAGCGAAGTTGAGCGTATTGCTTACGATCTTGAGGTTGAAATTGAAGACTGGCGACAACCATTAATAGATTATCTTTGTTATGGTATATTGCCAGAAAATCCCCAAAGGAAAATAGAAATCCGAAGGAGAGCGCCTCGTTTTATTTATTAAAAGAATACACTTTACAGACGATCATTTGATGGAGTGCTCCTATGTTGTTTAGGGACTGACAAATCCTTCAAGCGTTACAAGAGGCACACTCTGGAGTATGTAGTGCGCATCAATCTGGGCCAAAACTTCATTTCCATATAAAAATAATGGGGTATTATTGGCCAACCATGGTGAAAGATTGTTTGGATTACGCTCGGAGGTGTAAATCTTGCCAATTCCATGCTAACTTCATACATCAACCACCTGAAGTACTACACCCAACTGTTGCTTCTTGGCCATTTGATGTTTGGGGTTTAGACGTTGTTGGTCCATTGCCAAAGCCTTCTGGTGGACATCTATACATTTTGGCTGTAACTGACTACTTCTCGAAGCGGGCTGAAGCTCTTTCTCTTAAGGAAGTAAAGAAGGAAAATGTGGCTAACTTCATCCGAGCCAATATTATCTATCGCTATGGCATTCCTCGATATATATTGACAGACAATTGTAAGACATTTGATAACAAGTTGATGAATAAAATATGTGATCTTTTTGGCTTCAAGCAACGCAATTCCTCTATATATTATGTTGCTGCCAATGGACTTGCTGAAGTATTTAACAAGATGCTCTGCAACTTGTTGAAGAAGGTTGTCTCTAAGTCTAAGAGAGATTGGCATGAAAGGATGGAAGAAGCTCTTTGGGCATATAGGACCACATATCGCACACCAACGCAAGCGACCCCTTATTCGCTTGTTTATGGAGTTGAAGCTGTCCTTCCACTTGAACGTCAAATCCCACCGTTGTGGCTTGCTATTCAAGAAGGACTCACCGATGAAGAAAATGCTCGGTTGTGCCTTGAAGAATTGGAAGCTCTTGATGAAAAGAGGCTAGAAGCTCAACAAAGCCTTGAATGTTATCAAGATCGCCTGTCTCGATCTTTTAACAAAAGGGTACGCCTTAGATCTTTCCAAGTGGGTGACCAAGTTCTTGTGGTCGAAAGACCTATTATTACCTCTCGTCGATCTGGGGGAAAATTCTCTGCTAAGTGGGATGGACCATATATCGTACAAGAGGTATACTCAAGTGGCACTTACAAGATAGTTGACTCGGAAGGTTTGCAGGATTGACCCCATCAACGGAAATTCATGAAGAAATACTATCCTTGAAGAAAACAAATACACTCTTCGATGCACGAGCATAAACTGCATGTCACTCCTAACCCGCAAGAGTATAAACTGTGTACGGTCCAAAATAAAAAGTCCGCTAGGTTGAAAACCTCGAAAGAGGCGGCTTAGGCAAAAGTTAGGACGCCAAGAAAAACGTCTGTTGGGTTGAAAACCTTGAAAGAGGCGGCCTAGGCAAAAGTTAGGACGCAAAAAAAACTCACCCATTTCGAACTACAGAATGACTTGATCCTCTTCACTGGGGTACGTAGGCAGCTTAGAGTTTCATTTTAAGTTCAATCATATGAGTTCAAAAATACATATTACCCAAGGCATTATTCAAATGGGGTACGATAGAATATATTCACTTGATTGACACTTGAAAATTAGGTGTACATGTATTCTTTCATTGAACTCTCTATCTTATCTTGATGGCTCAATGGGGGCAGGTCCTTCATATCAAATTGAGGCCTTTGATGGAATGATGGTAGCTCCTTTAATAAGAGGCTAAGTGTTCAAGTTAAAGACTTTGATTAAGGTCAAGTTGGTTTTTCAAGTTTGTTACATCATCAATTTGAAGTGTTCAAACCGGTTAGCTCTTTAAATTAAGGTCAGCAAGCATGTCCAAGCTTCAAATCATAATGCATTAAAAAGGAGTGGTCAACAACAAAGGGGAACATTAATGAGAAAATACAATATAAAGTAAAGCAAAAAAAAGTTTTATTGATGATGAGAACATCTACTAAACAATCAAATGCAAGGAGAAAAGGAAAAGGAACGAATAAAGCGGTGTTTATAGCCCAATCTAAGCATAACTTGTAGTTGGCCAAATCATTGAGCATATCTTCCAAGCATTTCCTCTTCTTCTCCAAATCGGCCAAGTCATCAGCAATCAACAAGGCAGTGCAGCATGCATCATACTCTTTTCTAGCAGTTGAGGCTCCTAACTTGGCTTCTTCAACTTCTCTCTCAGCAACGTCTAAAAGGGCTTCTAAGTTCTTCTCTTTTTCAAGGAGCTTCTCTATCTTCTCTTTCACTGTAACTAGGGGCTGGCGGATAGATGACACTTCTCTAACCTTCTCTTCTTCTTCAATCATGGCATTTGTGAGGTGTACCCCAACATTTGATATTGCGTTCTCTTCAACCTTCTCAGATAATATGACCGTGTCTTGTTATATGAAGCAGCAAGCTCAAAAAGGGACCCAAATAGGTTTCTCAAAGGGGAAATATCCACATCATCCCCACCCATTGCCTCAAGAATCACTGTAGTATTTTCTTCAAGATCAGAGACATTGTCTACAGTGCTGCCTTTCATCTTGCGCTGAATCAAAGTCCAAAGCTTCAAGATAAACTCCTTTCGAATATCCAAGATGACCTTCTTTCCATCAAAAACCGAAGCTGCAATTGTTGGTCGTTCATGCAAATCAGAGCCCAACTTTGCCCTAATTTCATCATGAGAAATAGAAGTTGCCTCTTGATCTGCCTTAGCTGTGGAAGATAATTTATGTAGGTTTGGCCCTGCTACAGACTCACCACTATCTTGTGGCCTTACTCGTTGCAATGCTTCAACATTATTAGCCTGAAAACAGAAATGTAAGAACATTTTAGCAAAGTCATTGGGCCATGGATTACAAAAAAAGTATATGTTTTCTTTTACCTTCTTGTTCTGAGCTGTTAGTGTTCTTGAAGGGCTATCAATGCTTTGGACCACTATAACCACTTCTGGGTTTGGCCTTTTTCTTTTCCAAAATTGATCTCCTTTGCTACTATTGTGAGCACATGATTTTTGCACTAGGCAAATAAATTCCAAAATAAAAATAAATAATATTTTTGGGTGCAATTACATGTTTTGATTGAAATTAGATACATTTGTGTGATTGAATAATTAGAAATTAAAATTAGAAAATCAAAAAATATAGGTCAAATACTTGCATTTTTTTTAATTAATTAGTTTAAAAGAAAAGAAAATCAAAAAGGAAAATAGCTTTAATAAGCAGAAAATAAAATATATAGTAGAAAATTGCCAAAAAATACCAAAAAAATAGTAAAGGTAGGAAATTAATTAACTTAGATAATACAAAAGGAAAAAATGAAAATACAAAAGAGAAATTGCCTTAAAATAATTAAAAATACCAAAAATACATATACATATATATATATATATATATATATATATATATATATATATATATATATATATATGTATATACTTTGTGAATAAATCTGGGCCCAAAAGCAGTCCAATTGTTAGGCCTAGTGTGCTAGCCCAACAGGTTCCGGTCCATGGCTTTTAAATTAGTCGCATCTCAGCCGTCCATTGCATCACATCCAACGGCTGAGATAATTGAACAGAATTAATTAATTAGTTGAATTCAAAGATCAAATCTGAGCTGCCCGTTTAAGTTGATCTAATGGATGAAAGCTTTGGTCTCATTTATAACGAGACGGCGTCGTTTATGTAACGCCTGGTCTTGACCGTTGATCATCAGAGATTCAACGGCCAAGATCACCTCAGTCTTTACGAGTACAAAAGGCTTTGGTCTCAATTGAGACCGGTCATTTGCATACTACCCAAACCCTAGCCGCCTTAGTTCCTTCTCCACCTCTCCTTCTTCTTCTTCGTTCCCTCTTCACAGACCTCACCGGCCATGGAGGCCACCATCTACGGTGGTCTCCAGCCATCTCTCCTTCTCCTCTTCTCTTCTTCTCCTTCTTCTTCACTTCAAACGACCATCAAACCCTAGAAAACCCTAAGACAAACCCCTTTCTTGATAAACCGGTCACCGGAACCTACCTCCGGTGACCACCAAACAATGAGAAACCATTCCAAACCAATGCAAATCGGTCCGCCTTGGTCCGATCTACCCAACCCTATCACTCACCTCCCTCGAATCTCTTCGGAGCTCTTCGAATATCCAAAACAAAGTCGCCGGAACCCTAATTCCGGCGACTCAAAACCAAACCATTTCAAAGATCTGATCTTTTACCCTCCCCAAACACCCCACTACAACCAAAAAACCCAAAAGACTTCACCTTGAAGTCTAAAAGAAAAACCAGAAAGAAAAAGTGAGAAAAAACGGAAAAAAAAAGAGAAGAACAAAGGTCTGGGGGAACAGATATGAAAAGAAATGAGGAAAAGGGAATGCTTGGGGGACAGACCCTGCTAAGCTAAATACCCCCCTCCTTTATGTTTATTTTCTTTGCTTCTTTGTTTTCTTTGTTTCATCTTTGCTTCTTCTTGTCTTGTATGTTTCCGTCTGTCTTTTTCTTTCTTTAGATTCTATATCTTATGCTTTGCATGTTAGTTTAAGGGTTTAACTTGCTCGTCTTTCATCTCTTCTTCCTGTTTGTCTGTTCATCTTCTTTTGTTTCTTATCTTTCATCTTGTATATTCTTTTATGTTTTTCTGTTTTTCTTTAGATCTTGAAATCCCATGACTACATCTGTTAGTTTAGGTTTCTTAACTCGCTTATCTTCTATATTTCTTTTTGTGTTGTTGGCTTCTCTGATTCAAAAGACCTGCGTAGTATTAGGGTTCATCTTGTTCATTAATATTTTGACTGTTCTTCTTCTTTTCATTTTTTTTTTGTGTTTCTTCTGTTTTGTTTATCATGTTCTTTTCTTTTGAGTCTTCAATAGCATGTATATTCTTCTCTTTTGATGATTCTTTGTTTGGATTTTTGTTCTGACTCGGAGACTCGACTTAGATATCTCTCTTTTTGTCTTAGTCTTTTGTCTCCTGTTAGTATTAACTTCTTCCATTTTTATGTTTAAGCTTTGACTGCATTAGTCCATCTTTATTAGTTCTCAATAAGTTTGAATGAGCCTTCTCTTCTGGTCTTTCTCATGTTTAGTTAATAGTGTTAGGACTAACTATTAGCCTCATATCTGAGTTTGTTCTGCTTCATCTTTTCCCTTTACATCTCCTGATTAAAACCATGGTCTGACTCTAATAGTTGGTCTATACCACCTCTTCTGTTCCTTCATAAGCATGATCATCTGATTTATTTTCTTCTTCTATTACTTGGCATGCTAGATGTTAGGACTCTTCTTTATTGCTTCTCTATGACTCTTTTTTCTGCTTTATTTTTCATCTTTTATCTTCTATTATTTATCTTCATCTTAATACATCACATGTATACATAGGGTTAGGATTAGTACTCAAAAATAGATCCCAGTTAGCATGTCTATGCTATTCTGTGGTCCTTGTGTCTAAAATGAGCCATGTTTCACCTTTTACTGACTGTTTGTGAGAGTTTAGCTTCTGTGCATGTCTATGATCATGAACCTTAAAGGTTTTGAAGCTTTTCAATTGTCATCTGATCTGATCTAATGGTAACTAAGTCTAGATTGAATGAGATTGACACTTTCTCATGAAATTGGATAATGTTAATTGATTAACTAAGATTGAACCATATCAAATTCCCTTTCTGAGTTTTGGTTGATTGATGCATATTGTTTGATCTTATGTGGCTCTGTGTGCAATACATGTTGAAAATGACTGAGTTTTCAGTAGTTCTTGTTAGTATGAGTATTTGATTAACACTGATCAACCTTAGGGGATTGGTTATAGTTGCTAGTGCTAGGTTCCATGAAAATGGCTAGTTTTGAAATAGACTTAAGACTGAAAACTAAACAAACATAGGTTATTAGGTAATAAGTGACCAAAGAGTGGTCAATTTTACAAATTGACCAACTCTACAAGGTCCAAACAAACTGGTTCATCTCAAAAGAGGCTAGTTGTGCAAAACTAGTTAAGTCTGCAAATGCAGGCTCACCAAGGCTCATTTGAGCCCTGAATCTCAGGTGGCTAGGTCTGCAAAGACCTTAGCCCAACCTGTGATTAGTTAAAAGGCTAGATTATGCAAAGATTGGCTATGTCTGCAATACCAGACTTGCCCAGGCTCATTTTGAGCCCCGAACCACAAGTGGCCAAGCCTGCAATGGTTTTGGGCCCAGCCTGTGTTCAGCAAATGGGTTCAATTACCCAAGCCAAGTCTCAACTTGAGACCGGCTAAAAATTAAATAGTTTAGATACAACAATAAAGCAGGCTAGTCCTGCAATTAGTTTTGAAATGAGTTGAAAGGGCTTAATTAACTAAAAATGAAACAAAAAAAAAGGCTAAGTTTTAAATAATAGAACTGGCCAGTCCTTAAAAGCCAATGCAAGGACTGGCCATAGGTTGAATAAGTCCCAAAAGCTGAATACTAGACCTAGGTAGGTCGGGTAAAACAACCAATTCATTAAGGGCATAAAAGGAAACCAAAAAGGTAAAATGGTAAATTGAATAGAACATATAGGGTTAAGGGAGTTATTTGTACCCCTGATTTCTTTAATTTTGCCGAAGTTTAAGGGTATAATGGTCTCCCTAAAAAGAGAAATCTGTAAAAATCTTTAACCCTTAGGGATACCTTGGTAAAAATCCCCAAAAGGAATCTTTTAGAACCTTCCAGCACAAGCTGGAAGGGATTTGATAACTGAAATATGGGTCTAAGTGTAAGTTTAATGACTTTTAAAGGGGAAGAAGTGGGGTTTAGTCCCATACTTTATCCCCAAGTCATCAGCCTCTTCTCACACCTATATATACCCCAAAAAGAGTGAATGAGGGGCTGGCTTTTGAAGAAAAAGTTGAGAGAAATATTAGTAATATAGCAAATAGTCTTTTCCAGGCATTTTTTGAGTGAGAGCCTTTGATATTCAACTGTTCTCGGGGTTTTCTGTTTGAGCCTTGCTTGGATTCTTATTTTGATGTTGTTGTGGCTTTCTTGTTCGTTGATATTCAATCTATCGCTGTGGCATTTGCTGTTTGAGTCTTCTGTTGTGCCTACTTGCTTAATCCCTTAGACTCATTGATCTCTTTTGCTGATTCAGGTACTCTTCTGTTCGTTAGGAGCTGTAATGGTGAATTGATTGAATGAATATGAAGCCTCAGTTTAATTTTAGTGTTATTATGTGATGTATATTTCAATGTTGTTATCAGCTTTAGTATTAGTTTAGATTTGAAGTTTTAATTGTATTGTTGAATATAGTAGTAGAGGAACAAAGACAAAAGCAGTGTAATAGTTAGTAATGTAGTAGTAGTGTAACCATAGCAACAAATCACCTAGTTTAAATAGGTAAAACCCTAAAACATAAGCTAATTCATCTCAATCTCAAACCAATAATTGATTTTTACAGTAGTTTCGTAAACTAAAACCACATAGTTAACCACTCATCATGAATCCGTATTTAGACATAAGTAGGATTTAAAGAAGAAAACGCTAGATTGAGCTGTAATCCATTCTATAACTGGGTTAATAACTGTAATGACTCAAGTCATAATAAAATCAGTAGTTAATCACGCATAAGTCTTTGAGTCACTCGCATATAGGTACTCGAAGTTGTATAATGGGGTGATTAGACTGAGTAACTATTGTTCATGTGGTCGGTTAATTTTAAGAGAACAGAAGCTCAGATTTGAGTGAGTTTAAAGGGAGAAACACCTAGATAACATGACAACTCGGTTAGAACTAAACTTTCAATATCAATTGAGTTAGCTCATAGTAAAGTCAATAGGTAATAGTGTGACTGTAATTAATTCGCCTTATCCCTTAAATAATCCTTATATTTTCTCACATATGTATATATAGTTAAGTAACTTTTGGTTTAAACTAGTAAGTGATAGCATAAACTCATTAATAGAGATCAAAGTTTGAGATAGTCTGTTAGTTAAAGCTTCGTGTACAATAGATAGTTGATTCAGAGTTAGTGATTCATGTACTGATTTTCCTCTATCTTGATGAATAAAATGCAATTGAGTTCAATATTATTGATTTACGTTTATTCTGTTGTGAGTTTCTTAATTATATTGTCGCTGTTCCGATTTAATTTGGGCCCAAGAGATGACGTGGGCCTGAACTACTGCGTGGAATCAACTGGGCTGTCAAGCATAAGCCTGAAGACAGCCTGGGCCTTTGAGGCTTGGGCCGGTCGAGTACTTGTTTAAATATAATGGTAGAGGCCCAGGCCCAAATAAAGCTGTGACAATAGCCTGGGCCCAAGTTTGAAATAAAATAACAACTGAAACATGGCTAAGGGAAAAACATATATATAGAAAAATGTAGTTGAACAAATAGGATTGGACTTTAATAAATAATTGGGATGAGCCTTGCACGATATTAAAATAGCGAGGCCCCCTTTAGTAATACGATAACACAAATAGACCCGGGAAGGCTATTAGCAAACTCCATAGCCTCACCCAAAACAATTAAAAGCCGATAGACCTTTTAGGGCATGATTTAATATACTTTCCTATGAACGAGTGTGCACTTGGTGCAACTCAAATCTTAAATCCCGGCAAAGTCGAAATGTACCAAAGGTCACAGGCGTACTAGTTGTGGTGTGACGCGAGGTATGTTTTCGCAATGTCGCAATTCCATAAAATATTAAAGTAAAAGCACATACATATTGTTAAAATCTGTAATGAGTCAAACAAGAGTCAAGAACGATGATTGAGAGACCGTGCTAAAACCACAGAATCCGGGAGTGCCTAACACCTTCTCCCGGGTTAACAGAGTTCCTTATCCAGATCTTTGTTTCGCGGACATTAGTAAAAGAGTCAATTTTCCTCGGATTCGGGATTAAAACCGGTGAATTAGGACACCATTATTTTTCCAAGTGGCGACACTGAAAAAATATATAAATTGATCCCGTTCCGACTGTCCTTTAAGTGGAAAAACTCCTTCCCTGATTATTATTATATCTCTTCCCGGGGTGTAGTAGTAAAAAATGGCGCACATTACGTGTGTGCGGTAAAAAGGAGGTGTGACAGCTCTGGCGACTCTGTTGGGGACCCAACCCAGAACTTTGGTTTCAGGGTTTAAGAACTCGAGCTCCTTAGAATCGTCGTTCTTGATATCATTTGACTTCAATATATGATTCGAACAACATGTTATGTGTTTTACCGCTTTGATACTACGTGGATTGTATATAAAATTGTGCCGAAAACCCTTCTCTTCTTCACCCCCGGGGATGTGCTTACTGGTTGAGGCTCCCCTTTCTGTTACGTTACTCCAAAATTAAGAAATAGATGCCGGATAAGTTACAAAGCCGATTGACTCTGCGAGTCACTGGTACGTAGCCCCCTCCTCGATTCGAGTTGTCCGCTCGGGTACACGATCTAGTACCATATGAAAACTTCAAGATATTGAACCTAGGTCTAGGATGATTATTTGCATCATATATGACTTAAGGGGACTCAACACAGGGGTTGGGTCCATCTAGGACAGGTGACCTGGAATTTAAAAAAGACCGAGCATATTATGTGTTGCATTTTATTGTCCTTGATCGTTATGCGGACCGGCCAAGTTCCCGAGGATAGAAAAGTGTTGAAAAGAAAAGGGAGAAATTGGAATTAATGAAAAGAGAGTGTATTCGAAAAATCTACTAATTCAAAAAAAAATGGTTTTTTTGCGCAAATAATTGCTCAACTAATCTGACCGAACTACGCATGTTTGATTCTTGCCATTAGGCGGGATACGTAGGCAACCCTTGAACGGGTCCAACCACATCTTTTAGAAAAAGACCAAAAGATTTTTCTTTTTCAAATAATCGGAGTGATTGCTATTTTTGGAAACGGCCGAATGTTCCGAAAGGACGCCGGAAGGCTATTTTGGCAAAAATGGCCACTTCGAGAGTCATGTCTCTTTCAAAAATGAAAATTTGCATTGAAAAAGATTTTTCTCTTTTCTGAATAAAATCGCCTTAATAAATGTGCAGGATGAGCACAATATTGAATGAACCTTTCGCCTTAATGAATAAAATCCCTTTGGAGCTGAGACTATGGTGGCACGACATGGAAACAGAAAGTCAAAACTGGATCAAAGGCTACTTGAAGGATCTCACGGGGTTGTTGGACATAGTTCCCCAAGGTGACATAATTAGAGCACTGGTCACGTATTGGGATCCTGCACACAATGTACTACATCTTCCGGACTTTGAACTCACTCCTACTCTGGAGGAGATTGCCTTCTACATAGGGAAGAATGAGGTCCCCTTGAAAGGAAAATACCCGGTATCCCCGAGAGCAGTAACGGTGCATCACTTTTTGGATTCTTTGAAAATTGCTAGGAATATCCAGAATGAGGATTTAGCCAACGGATTTTGCTCCCTGAACTTCATTTATAGTAGATACAGACATGTCGAGGGTTTCCATGACCCCACGAACAAGTTGTGTAGCAAGTCTAACCGAGCAAAGTGGGAGGAGCATCGACGGTTTGCTTTCTTAGTGGCATTTCTCGGAGTTATCATATTTCCGAGAAAAGATGGGCACATCAGTATAAACGTAGCTGGGGTAGCAAGCACTTTGGTAGGACAAGACAATTGTACTTTAGCGCCAATGATTTTAGCTGACATTTACCGTGCTTTGACTGCATGCAAAGCTGGAGCCAACTTCTTTGAGGGATGCAACTTGATTTTGAAGATTTGGTTGATTGAACATCTATGCCATCATCCTTCGTTCTCAAGTTATGGGTCGACTGGAAGAACATGCCTTGAAGAATTTTACACGAGAACAAAAGAAGTTAAATTGCCAGAGGGAGTAAAGGATTGGATTTCGCATTTTCGATCATTGACCGACGGCCAGATTGATTGGACATATGATTGGCTACTTCTTGACGAGGTAATTTATATGCCGATAGAAGGGTCACCTTTTTTGATCATGGGTTTAATAAGCATCCAACCTTACGCCCTGTACAGGGCACTGCGACAGCTTGGTAGATGTCAAGTTATACCAAAGGACGGGGACCTCAGTTCATAAGTGATAGAGATTAGTCCGGATGGGCAATTCCCGGAAGCAAAGGTCCGTCAGATTTGGAATGAATGTCAGAACTTGAAGGTAGATACTTGTGTGCAGAATAGAGCTCGAGGTGAAGTGTCATCCGGATATTTCGCATGGTATCGACGCGGTATTGAGCATGATCGGCCTTCGAAAAGACCTCACTTTCAAGATCTAGTGGAGCAATCTAAAGAAAACAGGAGTTGGGCGGCCAAGGAAAGTGAATATAAGGCCAAGATCAGCTTGCTGGAAAACAGTTGAGAGACCTCCAGTTTGAAAGCGGTTTGCAGGCAGCATCCGACGAGGGAGAGAAAAAGCAGCTGAAGAAAGAAAATAAAATGCTGAAGGCTCAGGTTGCTAAGATGAAAATTGCATCCTAGACTCCCGTTCTCTTAGCCCGAGATGAGAAATTGATTGAAACTCTTCGGCGCAAGGTGAATGACTACAACTTTGACTTAGACAAAGTAGAAAAGGAGCTAGTCAGGGCTCGGAAGCAAATAACCAGAGATGCTGAGGAAAGAGCCAAGTTGGTTCAGCAGCTATAGGATAAGCATGAGTCTGAGGTAGCTCGACTAAGAAAGAAGATTGTTACAGCCACTGTCAAAAGTAACAAGATCATTAAAGATCTCAAAGAAGAAAGAGAACATTGTTACACGACTATGGCTCGGCTAGAGTTTGAGCTATAGCAAATGCAAATGGAGAGCCAACGCACTTTAGATGCTCACATGCTCACATCAAATAGATCAAAAGAAAGGGGTTATTCGAGAGAGAATTGTTCATATTGCTCCGTACATCACCCGAAAGAGCCAGCTATGCGAAGATATATCCCGGGGAACCTTTGTGTCAGCAGTGAAACTCTTTGTGCAGCAAGTCATGTCCAACCTAGATATGCTCCAAAAGGGATTAGCATATAGGCCCGCGGCAAGACCGAACGATGTCGCGCGGGCACTAGGAGCATTGATGTATTCTTAGGGCATGCATTCTATATTTATATTTCTTCGCATTAGCATTAAAACATCATCTTGTAAATCAATGTTTTGAGCTATCAATGAAAAAGAGTTGTTGTCAATCCTTTTTTGCTTTATATCAATTCTTTATTTACGATAGGCAAATCAATAGGAACGCAAATTAATAAAGAAAATAAGGAAAAAGAAAAGAGAGGGAGGAAAAGACAAAAAAGGAAAAAAGAAAAAAAAGAGAAGAGAGAAAGAAAAGAAAAAAAGGAAAAAAAAAGATGATTGGTTCAAACTAAAAAAGGGCCGGGATGATGCATGACGATCTAAGGAACATGTGTTTATTCTAAATCGTTGCATCTTATCTCCTTATGTTCTAACCACTAACGGGTGTTGCTATTTATGAGATTCAGATTCTAGTTGGCAACTGGCATACTGGCTCCTCACCCCTACAACACAAGATCTAAGACAATGACGAAGGCCGTGTCACAAGAGATTGAACCAATAGTTTTGGATCCCGTCCAGGGAGGAGGAAGTTGTGGACGTGACGGGGATGAAGGAAGAGATGTACAAACTTAAACATCAGATGGCTGAGATGTACCAGGCTTGGTCGAGGGGTCAACCCTTGCCTACTTATCCTGCTAACCCCGCATACATCCCTCCAACCAATCCCAACCCTGAGCCACCCACTATGAACTCGTCCTCTACATTTCCCGACTATCACCACTACTATGCTTCCACCTCTCAAATGCCACCACCTTTGTCAAAACAAGTGCCACCCCAGTCACCCCAAGTTGCTCCGGTATATGTAGCACCTCCACCTACCGCCTTGCATAAGTTATCCAGTGAACCATTGTTTCATGTACAAGACACCCACTACTATCAACCTGAGCCAACCTTCCGGCAGCATGAATCTTACACTCCATTGATGGAGGAAATCGAAGAGAAACCTGTTAAGATTGCAGAACATGAGGAGATGGCCAGGAAAATGAAGAGTTTGGAGCATGTCTTTCGAAATATGCAAGGGTTAGGGGGACAAGTAAGTGTGGCGTACAAATACCTATGTCTGTTTCCAGAGGTGCAACTTCCTGTCGGATTCAAATTGCCGAAGTTTGACATGTACAGTGGACACGGAGATCTGGTAGCCGATCTTAGAGGATACTGCAGTAAGATACGGGGCGCAGGGGGGAGCGATAAGCTTCTGATGGCATATTTCAGCCAAAGTTTGAGTGGTTCCACTTTGGAATGGTACACGCACCAAGATCACACCAGATGGTTGATCTGGGATGATCTCGCACAGGCATTCGTGAACCATTTTCAGTACAATTTGGAAATCATACCGGACAGATTGTCACTCACAAAGATGGAAAATAAACCTGGTGAAAGCTTTAGAGAGTACGGTTTTAGGTGGAGAGAACAGGTGGCGAGGGTGGACCCACCGATGAAAGAAAGTGAAATGGTAGACTGTTTCTTGCAGGCTTTGGAGCCTACCTACTATGGACACCTAGTGTCAGCCATTGGAAAGAATTTTAATGAAGTTGTAAAAATGGGAAGTTTCGTGGAAGAAGGATTGAAAACTAACAAGATTATGAGTATTTTAGCAATCAAGGCCACAAATCAGGCCATTCATACTGGGAGCGGAGGAACCATTGGGAAGAAGAAGAAATAAGAAGTGTCAATTGTGGAGAGCAAGTCCTGGAACCGCAGCCAATACCATCATCCACCACGACCATATCAGCCATACCCACCAACCACATACAACCCACCAGCATCATACAACTCACCTCCACCATACTACCCACCAACTACCCCACACTACCACAATCTACAAGCCCAAACTTTTCCACCACCACCACAGGTATAGCGAGCCCAGGCCCCGCAGAATGTTTACCACACACAAAATACTTACCCTTCTTCTAGAGCTTACAGAAACCCGAACAAACCCAACTTCAGGCCCGACCCGGAGATGAGAAATAGGAATCAGGCAAAGAAAACATTCACCCCGTTGGGGGAATCCTATACTAGCCTCTATCACCGATTGAAGGAATTGGGAATGTTGAGCCCAATCGAGTCAACGCTTCCGAACCCACCTCCAAAGAACATCGATCAGTCGGTCAGGTGCGAGTATTGCTCTGGGGCACCGGGACACAACTCTAAGAAATGTTGGCATTTGAAGAACAATGTTCAAGAACTCATTGGTAGCCGGAGGATTAAGGTATAGGCTCCGGAGGCCCCGAACATTACTCAGAACCCATTGTTGGCTCATCATGAAGCACATATGATAGAGTTGGCACAAGAGAAGAGCAGTCGCAAGCCATCCCAGTCGGTCATGATGATCAAGGCCAGCAGCAAAGTAGAGAAGGAAATTGAGAAAGGAAAAGTAATAGCTGAAGAACCAGTAAAAAAGCAACCAGCGATGGAAAATTTGAAAGTTGTGGTACCAGGTGTGAAACCAGTGTTAACAGTAAAGGGCGCAAGCATGGAACCAGTAATTATAAGGCCAGTGGTACAGATGCCGGTGGTAGATACCAAGACTGTACCTTGGAACTACAACAAAGTGGCAGTAGTTTACAAAGGGAAAGAAGTGACTTGAAAGATCAACGAGACGCACGGTCTAACTCGGTCCGGGAGGTGTTTTGCCCCGGAAGAGTTGAGGAAAATGAAGGTAGTGAAAGAAAGTTAGTTGAAGAAGCCTGTGTCCGAAGAAGGAGCAGAAGAGTTCCTCAAGAAGATAAAATCTCAAGATTACTCCATAGTGGAACATTTGAGGAAAACACCCGCACAAATCTCTTTGCTCTCATTGTTGATCCATTCAGAAGAACACAAAAAAGCACTGATGAAGATATTGAATGAGGCGCATGTCCCTGAGAAGATCTCGGTTTGTCATCTCGAAAAGATTACCAACAAGATCTTCGAATCCAACAAGATTACATTCTCAGACAGCGAATTGCCCATTGAGGGGACTGAACATAATAGGACGCTTTATCTCACAGTGAAAAGTGAGGAGTCAGTGGTCACTAGGGTGTTGATAGATAATGGCTGGCGCTTTATCTCACAGTGAAAAGTGAGGAGTCTGTGGCCACTGGGGTGTTGATAGATAATGGCTCAAGTGCAAACATTTGCCCATTGTTAACTCTTGGGAAGTTGAGTATCAGTCCCGACAGAATTCGAAGAAACAGTGTGAATGTGAGAGGATTTGATAGCGAAAGTAAGAACACTTTGGGGGATATCGTCTTGGAGGTTACCATCGGGCTCGTGGACTTTACAATGGAATTTCAGGTATTAGACATTGCTGTGTCTTACAATCTATTGTTGGGTCGACCATGGATCCACGCAGCCAAAGCCGTGCCGTCATCCTTGCACCAAATGGTCAAGTTTGAATGGGAGCAACAAGAAGTCGTAGTGCATGGAGAGGGAGACACCTGCAATGTCATAATGCCATTTGATGATGCTGATGGAGACAAAGATCCATGGGCATACCAGGTGACGGATACCATAACAGTGAACAAGATTGCTGAGGGTGAGAAACTGCCAATCCCTACAGTGGATTTGCACCAGGGAAAGGGCTAGGGCAAGCTTTGCAAGGAATCACTCAACCAGTTCAGCTGCCAGTAAACAAAGACACCTTCGGCTTAGGATTTAAACCCACCTATGCCGACATCCAAAAAGCCCAGAAAACCAAAAAGAAAAACTGGACCCTGCCTACACCCATCCCCAAACTATCTGACATCTTTGCCAAGTCTGGTACTAAACATCTGACATCTGCTGCATCTAGGTACAATGAGACCAGACCCGATTAGGAGCTCTTGATGAGGTTTGAGATGATATTTGGGGATGTGAACATGGTTGAAATAGGAGAAGGTACTAGCAGGATGGACGTTTAGTTCGTGGGATCTGGTGTTATGCTCAACAACTGGGAAGTCACTCCTTTCCCGATCAGGAAGGAGTCTTGGTAGTTAGCTCTTGAAATTCATCATCATTTCCCCGGAAAGCAATTTTACTTTTTGTAGTCCCCCACCCCCCATGGAAACCAAAATGTACCCAAAACTTTATTCATCTTTGAGATATCAATGAAATGCAGTTTTCTTCTTTCTTCATCTTTTGCCGTATTTTTTTATCTTTTCTTTTGTACAGTTCCATATGTGCTGATTCTAATGACATGTCATGCATGAAGAATTCCCGGCCCAGTTCTGACAATCTAATTATCATACAAGAAAATGAGAATGATAGTGAGATAGAATATGAGGATGAGGAAACCCTGGAGGAAATAAGTAAGGACCTGAACCAATATGAGGAAAAACCCAAACCGAACTTGAGCGAGATAGAATCCATCAATTTGGGAAGCGAGGATGATGTCCGGGAAACAAAAATCAGTGTTCATTTGGAAACCTCCCTCAGGGAAGAGTTGATAAGGTTGTTGCATGAATTCAAGGACATATTTGCTTGGTCCTATGATGACATGCCCGGACTTAGTACCGACTTGGTGGTACACAAGTTGCCTATCTATCCTGAATGCCGGCCAGTGAAGCAAAAGTTGCGAAAGTTCAAAACGGACATCAGCGTAAAGATAAAAGAAGAGGTGAATAAGCAGTTTGAGGCAAAGGTCATACGAGTTACAAAGTACCCCACCTGGTTGGCGAATGTTGTGCCGGTCACAAAGAAAGATGGAAAAACCAGAGTGTGTGTGGATTACAGAGGCCTCAACAAATGTAATGACCCGGCCCGTCGTTATGGGAATTTACCACCCCGTCATGTTGCAATTACATGTTTTATGCTTTTATATCAGTCGGGTGGGTTAGGAGTGAATTGAATTGAAAATGAAGCAAATAGCATGTTTGAAGGAAGTTTGGATATGGAAAGTCAACCTAGAGTTGACTATCGAGTTAGAGTGCTCGGAATCAGATTCTGATGATTCGACTAGTTTCGGGGGATCATTTATGACTTAGGAGAGCAATCGGAATTGAATTTGGAGGCCCGGTGCAGTTTTAGGCTTGAATTGGCTAAAGTTGAATTTTGGTGAAATCCGAACGGTAGGTGAGATTTTGATCCGGGAGTCGGAATGGAATTTTGATAGTTCCAGTAGCTCTGCTAGGTGATTTTGGATATGCCTGAGAAATTTTCAGGTCATTCGGACGTCGTTTGGTTGGGTTTTTGATGGAATGAGTAATTCGGCAATTTTGAAGAAACTTAGGCTTGAATCCGTGTGTAATTGGGGATTTTGATGTTTAGGATGGTGTTTTTATGATTGGAACAAGTTCGTATCGTGTTTTGGAGTTTGTTGGTGGTTTTCGTTGGGGTCCCGGGGGCCTCGGGGTGAATCCGGACCATCATCCGGGCATTTTGAACTTGGCAAAGTCTGCTGTAAATTGCAGATCACTGTGCAGTAGGCTAAGCCTTCGCGTTCGCGAGGGCAAGGCCCGCGTTCGCGTAGGCTGGGGCACCTTCGTTATCGCGTTCGCAAGGGGAGAGCCGCGTTCGCGTAGAAAGAATAAGGGAAGCATCGCGTTCGCGATGGTGTTGGTCGCGATCGCGTAAGAGGAAATAGTGAAGAATCACGTTCGCGAGGAGGAGCCCATGTTCGCGTAGAAGGATCTCCGGATGGCTGAATAAATGTGCATCGCGAACGCGTGGGGTATGTCGCGTTCGCAAAGGGAAAATGGATCAGTGCATCGCGGACGCGTGATAGGTAACGCGAACGCGAAGAGTAAAATGATGCTGGGCATCGCGAACGCGTGGGAGCTCATGCGAACGCGAAGAGCAAATTTGTCTGGCAGTGAAATTAAATTGCAGAACAGAGGGCTCACGTGTTCATATACCCAAAAACATAATTTTGAGCCCTAGAGAGAAGAAATCACGAGAAAACGCTAGGAAATCATCGGGTATTCATCGGAGGTAAGTTTCTTGACTCAAAAACATCATTTTATGGTAGAATTAACATCAATCTTCATGAATTTGGGTAGAAATTGTGAAGGATTGTGGCCTAGATATTGAAAACGAAAATTTGGGTTTTGAAAGGCCAATCGAACTCCGATTTTGGTAAATTTTATATGTATGGACTCGTGGCGAGACGAGGGTTCTGGAAATATGAGTTTCGAAGTTTTTCAAGATGTGGGCCCGGGGCTCGGGTTTTGCCAATTTCGTGATTTTTGATATTTTTCGAGTTATTTCGATTGGATTATGTTCCATTAGCCTATTTTGATATATTTGTGCTGATTTGTGCTAGTTTTGACATGCGTGGATGCCGGTTCGAGGAGCTAAGGCGTCGCGGGCATGAGCTTTCGTCGGTTCGAGGTGGGTAATACTTGTAAATGATGTCCCGAGGGTTGGTAAACCCCGGACTTGCACATCTTAGTGCTGTGTTGAGGTGACTTGCACGCCGGATAACGGGCGTGGGGTAGAGCACCATTGGGGATCGTGACTTGGTCCGTCCCGCTTAATAAATAATAACACCTAATTGTTGAAATGAATTGGACTAATTATCATGTTTGGGCTTCGTGCCAATTATTTGAGTCCTTCAGGGATTAGTATCACTGTTTTGATAACACTGTGCTTATTTTATTCTAAATTTAAGTTTTAAAATGGTATTTTTGCTATTCGGCATTTTTATAAGGTTATGAAAAACTTGAACAAGGTCTTAATAACATTTTTAGTTGTGAGCTAATATGATATTGTTGCCCATAGGGCTTTCTTAATTATTTGTTAGACTGATTGGGGTCGAGGGCCATATGTTAGGGCATGACATTTTATGTGAGCATATGCATACACATGCATGGATCGGACCGCACGCCGCAGTGGTATACGGATCGGGCTGCGCGCCGCAGCAGGTGTGATATTAATATTGTGCTTGGGCTGTAGAAGCCCCTCCGGAGTCTGAACCCCCGCAGTAAGCACGGGTACCCATATTGGATCGGGCTACACGCCGTAGCGGTTATATGCATTGCATGGCATACATACATTGATTTACGTGTACTACGTGGCATAACATTCAAGCACTCATACATTACTGGCACACATGCATTAGTTGCCTTATCGACCAGATCTCCTGGTGTAAATTGATAAGGAGTGTTGAGCCCAAAGGGCTTATTTGAGTGCAGACTTGCACTGCTTGAGATTGTATCCAGGTATTTGTATATTATTATGAAAGAAAGTAGCTAAAAATTTAGATTTTTAATAATCTACTCACATATGCTGGAAAGGAATAAAAAGATAGTTCTGTATTGTGTAGCATGAGATAGTGCCTATCGTGGTTTTCTTCCCTTCAGCATTATTTACTTTTATTACTGCTGAGTTGGAAGTACTCACACCCGACTCCCTGCACCTTGTGTGCAGATCCGGGTACATCACAGTGGAGCTGATTCTATTGCGGCTCGGGAGTGCTTTTGGACAGTCGAGGTAGCTGCCAGCGTTCGCAGGACCTGATTCTCCAGTTTGTCTGTATTTTTGTTCTGATCATCCCACAATTTGCACAATTATATTCACTATTTACACTTTGTATACTCTGTAGAGGCTCATGACTCTTGACCCTTCGGTCTATGGGAGTTGGTATGTGTTGGGACTTGGTTCCTCTGTTTCGATATATATATCACTGTTATTTTACAATTGATATGCTTAAATGGGATAAGGCGAGCTCATAGCTCTATGATTGTTGTTGATTGGTCGGGCTGGCCTAGCAGTGTGTTGGACGCCATCACGACCGGATTTGGGGTCGTGACAAGTTGGTATCAGAGCCTAGGTTTACTAGGCCTCGTGAGTCTTGAGCCGGTTGGTAGAGTCTTGTGGATCGGTACGGGGACGCCTGTACTTATCCTCGGGAGGCTGCGAACCTTTAGGAAACACTTCACATTTCTTGGAATTCTTATCGTGCGCACTTGATTCAGCTTGGGATATAATTTTTGAAATTCCTTCCACACGTCTGTGTACGCATCGAGCGCTCAGTAATATAATTGACTTGTGGCTTGCAATTCCTCGATCGAGGGGCGAGATATAGTCTCCGTGAGTTCATGTTGGGCCAGTCGGGAGGACTTGAGGCCAGATCCTTGTCTATGGCTTGATCACCAAGGTAGTAATTTTGCGAGCCGGTATTATGAAGTTCATACGATCGGTATTGATCTTTATTGTGATTTGATATGTAGCCCTAGCTATGGGCGTGAGAAATATTTTCATCGCCTCTTAATTGGAAGGTAAAGTGCCTTATGTGTAGTGGAACGAGTTCAAACTCGGGAAGACTAAAATGATTATGCTATGTGTATCCTGGTGGAAGGTATTGTGCTGAAATGCTAAATTGAGGCGAGATAGGTGGATTGGTTCTCATGTGTAATTGAAAGGTAGTTGATATGTGTTATGATTCGAGCAGGTACAACGCATGTTCATGTACCAAATATGATAATATGATTTGTGTAGTATTGAGACTAATGTTGTCGATATGCATTGTGATGTTTTGTCGAGTTGTGAATGTATTGTTAGAATGATTTGGTGATTCTCTGGTAGGTGGATAGGTCAAATTACAAAGGAAACTCTGCCGAAACTTTTGGAAAATTTGGGACATAAAAAGATTTCTGTCACCTAAAGAGAGTGGGCTTATTGGTGGTGCGTGTATATCTGCAAGAATTGCAGAAGAGCTAAGGTCTTTGATTATTCGAGTCTCTATCAAGGCTTGTAAATGACTTGAGTTTAATCTCATATTAACATTTTGGCATCACTTGAGTAATAATGATATGAGTGGTTGAAAGTGCTTTGATGAATGGCTTCGAGCTAAGTTGGGGAGGTTGCTATTGAATAACTGATTGCACTATTGTGTGCTATGTTGATTCTGTCTCTAAGTATGTTGGAAAATTCTGGTAAAGGTTTTGGTGCTTCGTAGATCTAATGAAGTACTAGGGTGTTTTGAACTGCTGTTGGTAAAGAATATTCACCGTATAGAAAAGAAAGATAGCTGATTGTATCTGTAAGTAATCATGTTCTGCGATGTCAGAGTTCTAACAAAACACGATTGGTTCTACTCAATAGGACAGTTGAATTACAGCTGAATAAAGGTGAATGATGCCCGAGAATGGTTTTGCAGTGTTCAAGATTTTGCTTGTAACAGTCAGGTGCCTTAAGATTTGTGTATGTGGCTAAAGATGGCGGTTTCGTTAGAGAGGATCAAGGCTTGTGTTATATCATGTGAATGATGGGATTCTAGGTATCCGTATTGGGAAGTAATGATAACAATTTAAAAATCGCGGGAAGTTCATCAAAATAAAGGGTGGTAGAATGTGGTACTTTTGGGAAACATTGAGAGAGTATTCAGTGGCCTATGGTTCTTAGACCGTGTGGTCTTTTGTATGAGTCTCGTGTGGTAACATGAGTTGATGTATTATGGTACTACAGTAAAGACGGATATGAAATTAGAGATGAATCAGAAAGGAAACTGGGTAAATGGAACAACTGGTTAATAAACCAGAATGGTATAAAATGGAATACGATTGATTCCTGGTATGTGGTTGAAGTAATGAGTCTTGCAGACATTGCAGCAAAGCTCTTGAGTGCTGGCAATTGTGTAACTTGATATGGGTATAAGGACTCAGTCCTGGCAGTTTAACTTATGCAATGTAATTGGGAGAAAGAGTTTATGATGTGTTTTAACGTGGTTTAAAAATGAGTGTATTTCCTGTTGGTATATAAGGCTTGGAATGTGTGATGAGTTTTCTCTATATGGGATCATGAAAGCCCTTGACTAGTTGAGTGCACCGATGTTTGCGGCGCAGGATAGGAATGTGAATTTCCATGTTATCTTAGTGTGGTATGGTATATGCGATGTGTTATGGAAAGTTGATAATGGCGTATTCAAGGTTTTGTGATCAGTTCATAATATATGGGGAGTCATTAAAATTATTTAGCAGCGCAGGCAGCTGCAAGTGATTTAAGAATCGATCTTTCTAGTGATTAAGGAAAATGGTACAGTTATTCTAGTAAATTGGCAAGGAATGTGGTCTAAAGGACAAGGTAACGTAATAATATCTAGTGGTATGGTGGCATTCTCTTGTTGAATCTACTGTAATAATTGAGTCGCTAATGGCACAGTGAAAATTCTAAATGGCTTTTGTGGTATGAATGGACGCTTGATGTGCGTTATGTATTCGTACGGTGGAATACGGAACTAGGCATTGTGATTCATGTGTTGTATATGTGTAGGAGACTTGAAGTTCTCATTAATCCGCCTATGCAGTGGTTGTATATCGTGTGCATCGGCATCGTTTTGTGATTATTGGAGATCATAAGCCCTAGAGGCTCTCTCTTAACTTGATAAGACGAATTCGAATTATGATACTTGATTGCTGACTGGTTGACATAAGTCAGGTTGTCTAGACTAATGTGATATGGACTATGTCGGAAAATGGCACAAATTGCGTAGCGGAGAGCATCGGAGTATGCTCCAACAGAGTAGTTGTACCCAGGACCAACGGACGACTGGTAGGCATTGCTTTGTCAGTTGGACCTTATTGACGGATGTCAAGTGTAGAGGTATCTACCATTGATTTAGTTCCAGTATTGAGAAACGTTGTCAGATGCGTTTCATGTGGCCGAGCTTGAGGCTATATATATATATATATGTTTGCTATAATGAGAAAAATTTGACTCGATATGCATTTGCTTTTGCAAGATTTATGCGTGGATCGGGTGGCACGCTGCCACGGGTATGTCATTGGAGCGGGTTGCACGCCAAAACAGAATATTGTGAAAATATAGTTAGTTATATGCTACTGGGTATACAATACTTCCCCACTTCTTAGGAAAAGTCCGTTTTGAGTATCGCTTGGGAAATGGCACGTCGGTTGTGTCCTTTCAGGATTTGATAGCATACGTTAATTGTTTCACCATGGGTGAGGTTGATTGCATGGGTTCAAGACCTAGATCTATGTGTGGCTAACCGTTTTGAGATTAGTGGCTTGAGGTGCTTCATGAGTAATAATGTTGGGATAGAATCAGGAATCGTGGCAAGGCCACGTGATGTTATGACCTCTCGAGGAGGATTCAGGTGTCACGCCCCAAATCGAGGGACATGACCGGCGCCTCTGACCGGGTTGCCCCAGTCAAGCGGACCTGGGTGCCTTCCATTCCCACGCGTTACCCCTGTGTTGACTGTTACTCATTAACCACAATATCTTACCAACAATGACCGATTTCACAATGCATAAACATAACCATGTGATTTATTTACTAACAAGTTCATAATTTATATTTACAACGCCCCATACATATACATAGGCCACAATCCCACGGTTTACATGTCTACGGAGCCTCTAGGATACAAAAAGGGAAATACAATACTTGCCGGTAACAAGGCTCCGGCTATACCTTACAAAAATCCAAAAGAAAGTCTGAAACCGAGTGGCATGAACCACACAAGGCCCCGAGGAAGAAAGGGGCTCACCAAAACGGGCAGTGGAAGGAGAAGGATACTACTGCCGATGAGCTGAAGTGCCTGCTACCGATCCACCTACAATCATGACACGAATGTAGCGCCCCCGGCAAAAGGGACGTCAGTACACTTGAATTGTACTTGGTATGTATGGACAAACTTTGTCCCAAGTAAACTCAAGCCATTAAACAAGAATCACCGTGTTAAGACGGCCAATAGATTACATCAAGAAGTCAATTTAAGCTAACTAACCATGTTTCCAACCTTTTACTCATTTCAGATAAGCCTCAACACAAGCACATTTAAAGTCCACAAATAGAACAACAACCAATCAACCACATAAATTGCAAGTAGTCAAACATAGGGGCAATCAGTGCCCCCCAGGTTGCAAACTCTCCTGTTGTCTCCTTTCACAATTTCACATTATTGATTTTGTATCAATTTTCAATAGCGATTTCGATCGCTTTCCATCCTTATTGCCCCTGACCACCCTTATTACCTCGGCCACCCTTATCACCCCAACCCACACCTTATTTCACCACGTTGCGGCGCGCAACACGACCCCGCCTTACAGTTGAAAACACAACAATTTCAAACAGCAGATAAGGTACCACACACAATTTCAACAAGTTCAAATAAGCAACTTGCACATTGTTTCATGTTCTCAATTACTTCTCAAGCCAATATCACAACCAAGTTACAATGTTTCCACATTCAAGAATATTCACACATGTATATTCAAAAATTTTCCATAATTCAAGTGTTTCATCTCTTTCCACAATAAACCAATTCTCAAGTGTTTCGTTTTCTTTTCCACAAGGTGCCATATAGGCCATCATAATCATTATTCACAAATCCTTTACCCAATTCAACTCTCATTTACTTTTCGGTTCATATTTCATACCACAACACTCATAGTTCAACAACAACTTTGAATATCCAACAACAACATCAAATAATCACATACAATTTCTCAAATCAACACATGCCCAAACAATTTTACACATAAGGGCGATTTCACAAGAATCAAAATTAGCCATACATACCTGGTGATGAGTTTTCTTCCGTTAACTTTCTACTTTATGCTTACCCAAGATATCCTATTCTTGCCCACCTTGATCTTGAAGACTCTTACTTCTACTTACTTCTTTTGTTTTACTAAAAATCAAGATCAATAATCATGCATGAGTATAAAATTCCATTTTCCAAAAGCTATTATATGAAAACCTCTCTTTACCCAAATTTAAGACTGAAAATCAAAGAAAATAGTTAGGGTTTTTACCTTGAAAAGATTGGGGAAGTTGAATCCTTGCCCTAGGATCCCTTGGAATTAAGTGGTTGGAACAATCTTTGAAGATGAAGAACTTCTCTCTCAAAAACCCTCTCTTCTCTCTCTAATTTGGTGAGATGATATGATAAAATGAAGAAGAAATGTGTTATATTAAAGAAGAGATCGGGTCAAAATGTTACAAAAATCTGGGTCGGGGTCAATTATGCGGTCACTATGCGACCGCAGAATCCACATGCGGTCCGCAAAGTGACCGCAAAATGGCCTCAAAGATTACTCCAGCTCTGTTACGGAATGCGGCCATTATGCGGTCCGCATTCCTGATCTGCGGTCGCAAAGTGGACCGCAGATTCACTATGCGATCGCAATTTCGACCGCATTATTGACACGATTTTGGGCAACTCTCTAGAACATTTTGCGGCAAGAATGCGGTCCGCATGTCAGGTTTGCGGCCGCATTCTTGACCGCATATTTGACATTTTTTTCGGAAAAATTATTTCTCTACATTTTTGAAACTTAAATCACTACCAAGGGTCCGAACCGCGGCTCGCAAGCTCGCCGCGAAGAATTCTACGCATTCCTAACACATTATTCGGACCATGACACCACATCTACTAGGTTTTATGCACAAAAATTTTACGGGGCCTTACATCAGGTACTCTATTTCTATAATGCGAGACATGATCTTAGTTCTATGTTATGATGGCATAGAGGAATTGAATTGCAGCTCTTTTGCTGGAGACAGTTGTCATGATTTGAGCTGTCATGATTCGAGTGTGTTCAGATGTTTCTATTGGAGCCTATGTTGTGCTCGTCGCGGCTTAGGCCGGTGTTTGAGGTGTCATGTCACCGGTGCGGTGTGTTATGATCGAAATGATCGTTGGAGTCATTATTGAGAGCGAGCATATGTGATTTTAGTTGGTCAGAAAGTTAAAATCGAGGCTTGGCTCCGAAACCTATTGTGGTATCGGTTTTTAAAGGGGAAATAGATTCACCAATGGTTAAACTGAGAGATGGGTTCGGTATATCGCGTGCTTCAACTGCCGTGGGCAGGATATGGAGGTGTTGGAATAAGACTCTATCTAATGAAAGAGGTTTTCGGCTAGTATTTGGTTATTGTGGCCAGTTGTTGTGATTAGAGACTATCGTCTCGAGTGATTGGGTTGTCGATACATCATACGATCTCACCCGAAGTAGTGAATATGGGTTATTGCAGTGGATTCGAGTGTATCCCGAGTATAGGCATGGGATTTGCATTTGGCATATGATTTCGGAAAGTGCAATGTGATTTATGGTTCAGATGGTCTGTGAAATTTTGACTATATGGTGTTTTCGGACTTATGTGAGATAGGGTGACCTATGATCGCCCGAATATATGTTTGGTAAGGTCATTCAGCTATTGGGTTGCTTCTAGTACAACTCTGGGTACGCTCGAGGATGAGCGATTGTTTAAGTTGGGGAGAATGTAACGACCCGGCCCGTCGTTACGGCAATTTACCACCCCGTCATGTTACAATTACATGTTTTATGCTTTTGTATCAGTGTTAGAGCCTATCGGGTGAGTTAGGAGTGAATTGAATTGAAAATGAAGCAAATAGCATGTTTGAAGAAAGTTTGAATATGGAAAGTCAACCTAGAGTTGACTGTCGAGTTAGAGTGCTCGGAATCAGATTTTGATGATTCGACTAGTTTCGGGGGATCATTTATGACGTAGGAGAGCAATCGGAATTAAATTTGGAGGCCCGGTGTAGTTTTAGGCTTGAATTGGCTAAAGTTGAATTTTGGTGAAATCCGAACGGTAGGTGAGATTTTGATCCGGGAGTCGGAATGGAATTTAGACAGTTGCAGTAGCTCCGCTAGGTGATTTTGGATATGCCTGCAAATTTTCAGGTCATTCGGACGTCGTTTGTTCGGGTTTTTGATGGAATGAGCAATTCGGAAATTTTGAAGAAACTTAGGCTTGAATTCGTGTGTAATTGGTGATTTTGATATTTAGGATGGTGTTTTTATGATTGGAACAAGTTTGTATCGTGTTTTGGAGTATGTTGGTGGTTTTCGTTGGGATCCCGGGGGCCTCGGGGTGAATCCGGACCATTATCCGGGCATTTTGAACTTGGCAAAGTCTGCTGTAAATTGCAGATCACTGTGCAGAAGGCTAAGCCTTCGCGTTCGCGAGGGCAAGGCCCGTGTTCGCGTAGGCTGGGGCACCTTGGTCATCGCGTTCGCGAGAAGGAGAGCCGCGTTCACGTAGAAGGAATCTGGGAAGCATCGCGTTCGCGATGGTGTTGGTTGCGATCGCGTAAGAGGAAAGAGTGAAGCATCGTGTTCGCGAGGAGGAGGCCGCGTTCGCGTAGAAGGATCTCCAGATGGCTGAAGAAATGTGCATCGCGAACGCGTGGGGCATGTCGCGTTCGCGAAGGGAAAATGGATCAGTGCATCGCGGACGCATGATAGGTAACGCGAACGCGAAGAGTAAAATGATGCTGGGCATCGCGAACGCGTGGGAGCTCACGCGAACGCGAAGGGTTAAATGTTCAGGCAGTGAGTTAAATTGCAGAACAGAGGGCTCACAGGTTCATATACCAAAAAACATAATTTTGAGCCCTAGAGAGAAGAAATCACGGGAAAACGCCGGGAAATCATCGGGTATTCATCGGAGGTAAGTTTCTTGACTCAAAAACATCATTTTATGGTAGAATTAACATCAATCTTCATGAATTTGGGTAGAAATTGTGAAGGATTGTGGCCTAGATATTAAAAACGAAAATTTGGGTTTTGAAAGGCCAATCGAACTCCGATTTTGGTAAATTTTATATGTATGGACTCGTGGCAAGACGAGGGTTCTGGAAATATGAGTTTTGAAGTTTTTCGAGATGTGGGCCCGGGGCTCGGGTTTTGCCAATTTCGTGATTTTTGATATTTTTCGAGTTCTTTCTATTGGATTATGTTCCATTAGCCTATTTTGATATATTTGTGCTGATTTGTGCTAGTTTTGACGTGCGTGGATGTCGGTTCGAGGATTTAAGGCGTTGCGGGCATGAGCTTTCGTCAGTTCGAGGTGGGTAATACTTGTAAATGATGTCCTGAGGGTTGGTAAACCCCGGACTTGCACATCTTAGTGTTGTGTTGATGTGACTTCCACGCCGGATAACGGGCATGGGGAAGAGCACTATTGGGGATTGTGACTTGGTCCGTCCCGCGTAATAAATAATAACACCTAATTGTTGAAATGAATTGGACTAATTATCATGTTTGTGCTTCGTGCCAATTATTTGAGTCCTTCAGGGATTGGTATCATTGTTTTGATAACATTGTGCTTATTTTATTCTAAATTAAAGTTTTAAAATGGTATTTTTTCTATTCAGCATTTTTATAAGGTTATGAAAAACTTGAACGAGGTCTTAATAACATTTTTAGCTGTGAGCTAATATGATATTATTGCCGTAGGGCTTTCTTGATTATTTGTTAGACTGATTGGGGCCGAGGGCCATATGTTAGGGCATGACATTTTATGTAAGCATATGCATACACATGCATGGATCGGACTGCACACCGCAGTGGTATACGGATCGGGCTGCGCGCCGCAGCAGGTGTGATATTAATATTGTGCTTGGGATGTAGGAGCCCCTCCGGAGTCTGAACCCCCACAGTGAGCACGGGTACCTAAATTGGATCGGGCTACACGCCGTAGCGGTCATATGCATTGCATGGCATACATACATTAATTTACGTGTACTACGTGGCATAACATTCAGCACTCATACATTACTGGCACGTATGCATTAGTTGCCTTCTTGACCAGATCTCCTGGTGTAAATTGATAAGGAGTGTTGAGCCAAAGGGCTGATTTGAGTGCGGACTTGCATCGCTTGAGATTGTATCCAGGTATTGGTATATTATTATGAAAGAAAGTAGCTAAAAATTTAGATTTTTAATAATCTACTCACATATGCTGGAAAGGAATAAAAAGATAGTTCTGTATTGTGTAGCATGAGATAGTGCCTATCGTGGTTTTCTTCCCTTCGGCATTATTTACTTTTATTACTGCTGAGTTGGAAGTACTCACACCCGACTCCCTGCACCTTGTGTGCAGATCCGGGTACATCACAGTGGAGCTGATTCTATTGCGGCTCGGGAGTGCTTTTGGACAGTCGAGGTAGCTGCCAGCGTTCGCAGGACCTGATTCTCCAGTTTGTCTGTATTTTTGTTCTGATCATCCCACAATTGTGCACAATTATATTCACTATTTACACTTTGTATGCTCTGTAGAGGCTCATGACTCTTGACCCTTCGGTCTATGGGAGTTGGTATGTGTTGGGACTTGGTTCCTCTGTTTCGATATATATATATCACTGTTATTTTACAATTGATATGCTTAAATGGGATAAGGCAAGCTCATAGCTCTATGATTGTTGTTGATTGGTCGGGCTGGCCTAGCAGTGTGTTGGGCGCCATCACGACCTGATTTGGGGTCATGACAACAAAGCCAGTCCAAAGGATGATTTCCCATTGCCAAACATCCACATATTGATCGACAATTGCGCCAAGCATAAGATCGGTTCATTTGTAGATTGTTACGCCGGTTATCACCATATCCTAATGGACGAAGAAGATGCGGAGAAAACTACTTTCATTACACCTTGGGGGACATATTGCTATAGAGTGATGTTGTTTGGGCTAAAGAATGCCGGAGCTACTTATATGAGATCAATGACCACAATGTTCCATGACCTGATGTATCAAGAAATCGAAGTATATGTAGACGATGTCATCATAAAGTCCAAGAAACAACATGATCATGTTAGGGATTTGAGGAAGTTTTTCCAGAGACTCCGGAGGTACAATCTTAAACTCAATCTTGCAAAATGCGCTTTTGGAGTGCCTTCAGGGAAGCTGTTGGGGCTCATAGTGAGTAGGCGGGGCATTGAACTAGATCCATCAAAGATCAAAGCCATCCAGAGTCTACCTCCGCCGAATAACAAAAAGGAAGTAATGAGCTTTTTGGGAAGGCTGAATTATATTAGCCGGTTCATCGCTCAGTTGACATCAACCTGCGAGCCGATCTTCAAGTTGTTAAAGAAGGTTGCAGCAGTGAAATGGACCGACGGATGTCAAGAAGCCTTCGATAAAATCAAGGAATATTTGGCAAATCCTCCAGTGTTAGTTCCTCCGGAGCAGGGAAGACCTTTGATCTTATATCTGACAATGCTTGATAGTTGTTTAGGCTGTGTATTGGGGCAGCACGATGAGACAGGCAAGAAAGAGCAGGCTATATATTACCTTAGTAAGAAATTCACATCTTACGAGGTAAAATATACTCAACTAGAAAGAACTTGTTGTGCATTGACTTGGGTAGCCCAGAAGCTAAAGCATTATTTGTCAGCATATACCACGTACCTGATATCATGGTTGGATCCTCTAAAGTACATATTCCATAAGCCCATGCCTACAGGAAGACTTGCCAAATGGCAGATTCTACTCACAGAATTTGACATCATTTATGTAACTCGTACGGCAATGAAGGCACAGGCAGTTGCAGATCACTTAGCAGAGAATCCCGTGGATGATGAATACGAGCCATTAAAGACATATTTTCCGGATGAGGAGGCAATGAATGTCAAAGATATAGAACAGAGTGAAAGATCAGGATGGAAGATGTATTTCGACGAAGCCGTCAACAGTAAGGGAGTTGGTATCGGAGCAGTACTCATTTCTGAAATGGGTCAACACTATCCCGTCACCGCTCAGCTTCGATTTTTCTGCACCAACAATATGGACGAATATGAGGCATGTATCTTGGGATTGAGGATGGCAATTGATATGGGTGTTCAAGAGATTTTAGTCATGGGTGACTCGGATCTTTTGATACACCAAATCCAGGGAGAATGGGAAATAAGGGATCTGAAATTGATACCTTACCGGCATTGTTTGCATGAGTTATCCCAAAGATTCCAGTCCATAAAATTCAAACATATCCCAAGAATGCACAACGAAGTCGCAGATACTCTGGCCATATTGTCCTCCATGTTACATCATCTGGACAAAGTCTACATAGATCCACTCCAGATCCAGGTGCGTGATCAGAATGCTTACTATTTTGTTGTGGGAGGAGAATTGGACGGAGAACCGTGGTATCATGACATCAGGGAATACCTGAAGGCAGGCAAATACCCAGAGCAGGCCACCGGAGATAGAAAAGAGCTATCAGACGCTTGGCCAATGGCGTTTTCCTCAGTGGAGGAATCATATATAAGAGAACACCAGACCTGGGATTGTTGAGATGTGTGGATGCGCAACAAGCTAATGAGATTATGATTGAGGTGCATGCTGGAGCCTGCGGACCCCATATGAGCGGGTATATCGTAGCAAAGAAGATTCTGAGAGCTGGGTATTACTAGCTCACCATGGAGCGAGATTGTATCAGGTACGTGAGGAAATGTCACCAATGCCAAGTACATGGAGATCTAATTCACTCTCCGCCTTATGAATTGCATACAATGTCTGCACCTTGGCCATTTGTCGCTTGGGGCATGGATGTTGTCGGACCAATAGAGCCAGCAGCTTCCAATGGGCACAGATTCATTTTGGTTGCGATTGATTACTTCACTAAGTGGGTTGAGGCGAAGACATTCAAGGCGGTGACAAAGAAAGCTGTGGTCGACTTTGTGCATGAAAATATCATATGCCGGTTCGGAATTCCCAAGGTGGTCATCACAGATAACGGAGCCAATCTGAACAGTCACCTCATGGCTGAAGTTTGCCAGAGATTTAAGATCACACATCGCAACTCCACACCATATAGGCCAAAGGAAAATGGGGCAGTAGAAGTTGCAAATAAGAATATCAAGAAGATCCTCAGGAAAATGGTGGAGGAATCCAGAAAATGGCATGAGAAGTTACCTTTTGCTCTTATAGGTTATCGCACAACAGTGCGCACTTATATCGGTGCCACACCTTATTCATTGGTATATGGGATAGTGGTTGTCATACCCGCGAAAATAGAGATATCGTCATTGCGAATCATAGCTGAAGCTGGAATAGATGACAAAGAATGGGTAAAAGCCCGGCTGGAACAATTAAGTCTAATCAACAAGAAGAGGTTGGCCGCAGTTTGCCATGGGCAATTGTATCAACAGAGAATGGCCAGAGCATATAATAAGAAGGGGCGTCCTCGGAAGTTTGAAGTTGGACAACTCGTATTGAGGCGTATCCTACCGCATTGGGCCGAAGCAAAGGGCAAATTTGCGCCAAAATGATAGGGACCACTTGTGGTATCACGGGTGTTGTCCAATGGGGCATTATATTTGACAGACATTGAAGGAAGGTGCGTAGAGAATGCTATCAACTCAGATGCGGTCAAAAGATACTATGTATGATTCCTTTTCAATTGTATGATTGTATTTTGTTGTGATTTTGGAATTGAAATGACGAAGGCGTTTTATTCTCTATCCAAACACTTTATCCATTGACACACCCCTTTGAGCCGTGTTTGATATATTCTTTCATACCCCTCTCTCGGAATTGCTTATGGTACAATACAGGAAATGAAAAAATGATAAATGAAAAATGAAAAAAAAATGAAAAAAAAAAGAAAAAAAATGAATGAAAAGAAAAAATGAAATGAAAAAAAAAAGACAAAGAAATCGGGAAAAAGTCAAAAAGAAATTCATTAATTGATGGCGTAGTAATGAAATACGTTTGACTTGATCCCGAAAGGGTACGTAGGCAGCCTCACTGAGGTTCAGTCACAATAAAGAAAAAATCCAAAAATCCCCCACATATTGAAACTGGGGCAGAAGTTATGTTTATGATTCCGAGAGTTGTAAATATTTTTAACCCTCGTAAATTTTTGAGCCTTTATACCCTTCTTTCTTAACCCATCCAAAAGCCACGTTATAGTCCAAAGAAAGACCTTCTGATTAATTTCAATAGAATAACGAATGCAACGAAATGAAGGAAGAACGAAACATTGGACGACATCCGTGGTATAGAAAAAAAGAAAAAATGAAAAATGAAAAAAAAATGAGAGAGTCTCGGCGGTAAAAACCTTAACCGGCACCATGAGGCGACCGTGAGGTAGAGAGAAATAAAATGAGAGAGTCTTGTCAGTGAAAACCTTTAATGGCACTGCAGGGTGAATGTGAGGCCAAGAGAGAATAAATGAGAGAGTCCTATTGGTGAAAACCTTTCGAGGCACCGTAGGGCGATTGTAAGGATTACCGTGAAAAGAGAAAAGGCAACAAAAAATAGTATCCGTTTGGGTTGAGAACAATCTGGAGACAGAATAATGGGTTGAACAAACTGGGTTGGAGTTTAAATACATGGCATGGTCAACGGAATCAGCCAACACACCCAGATAAGTTCTACCACTTCTCCGAAACACCCTTACCCTCCTTCATTTTTCTGCATTTCATTGTTTGCCATTATGAAAGCTAACTACCAGCTCCGATGATAAGAGCTGAAATAACACTGGATCAGAAAAGAAGAGAAAAGAGGTGGGTAGGAAATAAAGAAGTTTGGCAAACAGAGCCGAAAGAAAAGAAAACAAAAAGTGAAAAACAAGAAAATATAAAAAGAGCTTGCAGGAGATAGTCAACCGAAAGACAACACAGTATGAGAAAAGCAAAAAAAAAAGAGGAAAGCAATAAGAGGCAAGGACGACAGATGCCAGTTGCCAGCAGTTTATATCTAATAAATTTTGTTTCATGATTTAGACAGGAACAAATCATCACTAATCCCTTTAAAGTGAATGTGACCAATGTGGAAAGATAGAAAACACCAAAAAGAGAAAGTTTGGCAATAAGTGAAGGAATTCACGGGTGAAAGACATCCAGTTAAAGAAAATACCAAAAACAAGAGGAGGGTACCATCTTTAAAATCCACTCCCAAGTTATCAAACTGAAGGAATATTCTTCTTCAAATTTTAATTTCATGCATCAGGCGCCCACCTGGATAACAAGGGAATACTTTTTCTGCAAAATTTTGATTTTATGCATCAGGCGCCCACCTGGATAACAAGGGAATAATTTCTGCAAAACTTTAATTTTCATGCATCAGGCGCCCACCAGGATAATAAGGGAATAGTTTTCTGCAAAACTTTAATTTTCATGCATCAGGCGCCCACCTGGATAATAAGGGAATATTTTTCTGCAAAACATTAATTTTCATGCATCAGGCGCCCACCTGGATAATAAAGGAATATATTCTGCAAATCTTTAATTTTCATGCATCAAGCGCCCACCTGGATAACAAGGGAATATTTTTCTGCAAATCTTTAATTTTCATGCATCAGGCTCCCCCACCTGGATAACAAGGGAATACTTTTCCGCAAACAAATTTTAATTCCTTCCATCAGGCGCCCACCTAGATAACAAGGGAATATTTTTCCGCAAAATTTTAATTTCATGCATCAGGTGCCCACCTGGATAACAAGGGAATACATTTCTGCAAATTTTAAATTCATGCGTCAGGCGCCCACCTGGATAACAAGGGAATATTTTTCTGCAAAAACTTTAATTTTCATGCATCAGGCGCCCACTTGGATAACAAGGGAATATTTTTCTGCAAAATTTTAATTTCATGCATCAGGCACCCACATGGATAACAAGGGAATATATTTCTGCAAAATTTTAATTTCTTGCATCAGGCACCCACCTGGATAACAAGGGAATATTTTTCTGCAAAAACTTTAATTTTCATGCATCAGGCGCCCACCTAGATAACAAGGGAATATTTTTCTGAAAATTTTGATTTCTGCAACTCTATTTTGTGTTAGCTAACATGAGTAACACCATAACCTAAAAAATGCCCACACTGGGGCAGAAGAAAAAGTTTGTTGTTTTTGTTTTGTTTTGAGCAGGCATCAGCTTGAGGGCAAGAAGTATCATTGGAAATCAAAAAAGGGGGAAGCAAGAAAAAGAAAATCAACAAAAAAAAAGAGTCATCATCACAAAAAATCAAATAAAAAAAGACAAGGAGAAGCAAACAAGAAGCTAGAATAGGAACAAATTGTAATTGTAGAATCGTAGCTTAGAATAGCTTCTTCATTTTACATTTTTCCCCCCGGTGTAATAAGGAGTAAGTCAGCAAGTCTCAACTGTATCAATGCAACAGTGAGTCCGGTAGTTTTTAACTGCCAGACCTTCCCGAACTATACTGACCTGATTCTTGTTTAGCTCAGGATATGTAGGCAACCTCTAAAGCAGGGTGCGGTCAAAAAGGTTTTCCAAAATGCTTTCACGGAATATGCCAACGTGCAAAAATCTCTCATTACTGCTCACGTGTATTTGCACTGAAACTCTTCGTGTTCCCGAGCAAAGAGGGGCAGCTGTGAGCACATGATTTTTGCACTAGGCAAATGAATTCGAAAATTAAAATAAATAAAATTTTTGGATGCAATTACATGTTTTGATTGAAATTAGATACATTTGTGTGATTGAAATATTAGAAATTAAAATTAGAAAATCAAACAATATAGGTCAAATACTTGCATTTTTTTTAATTAATTAGTTTAAAAGAAAAGAAAATCAAAAAGGAAAATAGCTTTAATTAGCAGAAAATAAAATATATAGTAGAAAATTTCCAAAAAAATAGTAAAGGTAGGAAATTAATTAACTTAGATAATACAAAAGGAAAAAATGAAAATACAAAAAAGAAATTGCCTTAAAATAATTAAAAATACCAAAAATACATATATATATATACACACACACACACACTTGTATAATAAAACTGGGCCCAAAAGCAGTCCAATTGTATAATAAAACTGGGCCCAAAAGCAGTCCAATTGTTAGGCCCAGTGTGCTAGCCCAACAGGTTCCGGTCCATGGCTTTTAAATTAGTCGAATCTCAGCCATCCATTGCATGACATCCAACGGCTGAGATAATTGAACGGAATTAATTAATTAGCTGAATTCAAAGATCGAATCTGAGCCATTCGTTTTGTGTTGATCTAACGGATGAAAGCTTTGGTCTCGTTTATAACGAGACGGCGTCGTTTATGTAACGCCTGGTCTTGACCGTTGATCATCAGAGATTCAATGGCCAAGATCACCTCAGCCTTTACGAGTATAAAAGGCTTTGGTCTCAATTGAGACCGGTCATTTGCATACTACCCAAACCCTAGCCGCCTTAGTTCCTTCTCCACCTCTCCTTCTTCTTCTTCGTTCCCTCTTCACAGACCTCACCGGTCATGGAGGCCACCACCCTCTACGGTGGTCTCCGTCCATCTCTCCTTCTCCCCTTCTCTTCTTCTCCTTCTTCTTCACTTCAAACGACCATCAAACCCTAGAAAACCATAAGACAAACCCCTTTCTTGATAAACTGGTCACCGGAACCTACCTCCGGTGACCACCAAACATTGAGAAACCATTCCAAACTAATGCCAATCGGACCGCCTTGGTCCGATCTACCCAACCCTATCACTCACCTCCCTCGAATCTCTTCGGAGCTCTTCGAATATCCAAAGCAAAGTCGCCGGAACCCTAATTCCGGTGACTCAAAACCAAACCCTTTCAAAGATCTGATCTTTTAACCTCCCCAAACACCCCACTACAACCAAAAAACCCAAAAGACTTCACCTTGAAGTCTAAAAGAAAAACCAGAAAGAAAAAGTGAGAAAAAATGAAAAGAAAAAAAAAAGAACAAAGGTCTGGGGGAACAGATATGAAAAGAAATGAGGAAAAGGGGAAAGCTTGGGGGACAGACCCCGCTAACCTAAGTACCCCCTCCTTTATGTTTATTTTCTTTGCTTCTTTGTTTTCTATGTTTCATCTGTGCTTCTTCTTGTCTTGTATGTTTCCGTCTGTCTTTTTCTTTCTTTAGATTCTATATCTTGTGTTTTGCATGTTAGTTTTAGGGTTTAACTTGCTCGTCTTTCATCTCTTCTTCATGTTTGTCTGTTCATCTTCTTTTGTTTCTTATCTTTCATCTTGTATATTCTTGTATGTTTTTCTATTTTTCTTTAGATCTTGAAATCCCATGACTACATCTGTTAGTTTAGGTTTCTTAACTCGCCTATCTTATATATTTCTTTTTGTGTTGTTGGCTTCTCTGATTCAAAAGACCTGCGTAGTATTAGGGTTCATCTTGTTCATTACTATTTTGACTGTTCTTCTTCTTTTCATTTTTTTTTGCGTTTCTTCTGTTTTGTTTATCATGTTCTTTTCTTTTGAGTCTTCAATAGCATGTCTATTCTTCTCTTTTGGTGTTTCTTTGTTTGGATTTTTGTTCTAACTCGGAGACTCGACTTAGATATCTCTCTTTTTGTCTTTGTCTTTTGTCTCCTGTTAGTATTAACTTCTTCCATTTTTATGTTTAAGCTTTGACTGCATTAGTCCATCTTTATTAGTTCTCAATAAATTTGAATGAGCCTTCTCTTCTGGTCTTTCTCATGTTTAGTTAATAGTGTTAGGACTAACTGTTAGCCTCATATCTGAGTTTGTTCTGCTTCATCTTTTCCATTTACATCTCTTTATTAAAACCATGGTTTGACTCTAATAGTTGGTCTATACCACCTCTTCTGTTCCTTCATAAGCATGATCATCTAATTTTGTTTCTTCTTCTATTACTTGGCATGCTAGATGTTAGGACTCTTCTTCATTGCTTCTCCGTGACTCTTTTTCTGCTTTATTTTTCATCTTATATATATCAAAGTTAGGATTAGTACTCGAAAATAGATCCTAGCTAGCATGTTTATGCTATTCTGTGGTCCTTGTGTCTAAATGAGTCCTGTTTCATCAATTATTGACTGTTTGTGAGAGTTTAGCTTCTGTGCATGTCTATGATCATGAACCTTAAAGGTTTTGAAGCTTTTCAATTGTCATCTGATCTGAGCTAGAGGTAACTAAGTCTAGATTGACATGAGATTGACACTTTGTCACATGAAATTGGATAATGTTAATTGATTAACTAAGATTCAACCATATCAAATTCCATTTCTGAGTTTTGGTTGATTGATGCATATTGTTTGATCTTATGTGGCTCTGTGTGCAATACATGTTGAAAATGACTGAGTTTTCGGTAGTTCTTATTAGTATGAGTATTTGATTAACACTGATCAACCTTAGGGGATTGGTTATAGCTGCTAGTGCTAGGTTCCATGAAAATAGCTAGTTTTGAAATAGACTTAAGACTGAAAACTGAACAAACATAGGTTATTAGGTAATAAGTGACCAAAGAGTGGTCAATTTTACAAATTGACCAACTCAACAAGGTCCAAACACACCGGTCCATCTCAAAAGAGGCTAGTTGTGCAAAAGTGGTTAAGTCTGCAAATGCAGGCTCACCAAGGCTCATTTGAGCCTTGAATCTAAGGTGGCTAGGTCTGCAAAGACCTTAGCCCAGCCTGTGTTCAGTTTAATAGGTCAATATTGTGCAAATATTGGCTAAGTCTGCAATACCAGACTTGCCCAGGCTCATTTTGAGCCCTGAACCACAAGTGGCCAAGCCTGCAAAGGCTTTGGGCCCAATTGTGTTCAGCAAATAGGTTCAATTACCCAAGCCAAGTCTCAACTTGAGACTGGCTACAAATTAAACAGTTTAAATACCATAATAAAGTAGGCTAGTCCTGTAATTAGTTTTAAAATGAATAAAAGGGTTAATTAACTGAAAATGAAACAAAAAAGAGGCTAAGTTTTAAATAATAGAACTGGCCAGTCCTTAAAAGCCAATGCAATGACAGGCCATAGGTTGAATAAGTCCCAAAAGCTGAATACCAGACCTAGGTAGGTCGGGTAAAACAGCCAATTCATTAAGGGCATAAAAGGAAACCAAAAAGGTAAAATGGTGAATTGTATAGAACATATAGGGTTAAGGGAGTCATTTGTACCCCTGATTTCTACAATTTTGCAGAAGTTTAAGGGTATAATGGTCTCCCTAAAAGGGGAAATCTGTAAAAATCTTTAACCCTTAAGGATACCTTGGTAAAAAGCCCCAAAAGGAATCTTTTAGAACCTTCCACCGCATGCTGGAAGGGATTTGATAACTGAAATATGGGTCTAAGTGTAAGTTTAATGATTTTTAAAGGGGGAGAAGTGGGGTTTAGTCCCATACTTTATCCCCAATTCATCAGCCCCTTCTCACACCTATATATACCCCAAAAAAAAGTGAATGAGGGGCTGGCTTTTGAAGAAAAAGTTCAGAGAAATATTAGTAATATAGCAAATAGTCTTTTCCAGGCATTTTTTGAGTGAGAGCCTTTGATATTCAACTGTTCTCGGGGTTTTCTGTTTGAGCCTTGCTTGGTTTCTTATTTTGTTGTTGTTGTGGCTTTCTTGTTCGTTGATATTCAATCCATCGCTGTTGCATTTGCTGTTTGAGTCTTCTGCCGTGCCTACTTGCTTAATCCCTTAGACTCATTGATCTCTTTTGCTGATTCAGGTACTCTTCTGTTCGTTAGGAGCTGTAATGGTGAATTGATTGAATGAATATGAAGCCTCAGTTTAATTTTAGTGTTATTATGTGATGTATATTTCAATGTTGTTATCAGCTTTAGTATTAGTTTAGATTTGAAGTTTTAATTGTATTGTAGAATATAGTAGTAGCGGAACAAAGACAAAATCAGTGTAATAGTTAGTAATGTAGTAGTAGTGTAACCGTAGCAACAAATCACCTAGTTTAAATAGGTAAAACCCTAAAACATAAGCTAATTCATCTCAATCTCAAACCACTAATTGATTTTTACAGTAGTTTCGTAAACTAAAACCACATAGTTAACCACTCATCATGAATCCGTATTTAGACATAAGTAGGATTTAAAGAAGAAAACGCTAGATTGAGCTGTAATCCATTCTATAACTGGGTTAATAACTGTAATGACTCAAGTCACAATAAAATCAGTAGTTAATCACGCATAAGCCTTTGAGCCACTCGCATATAGGTAATCGAAGTTGTATAATGGGGTGATTAGACTGAGTAACTATTGTTCATGTGGTCGGTTAATTTTAAGAGAACATAAGCTCAGATTTGAGTGAGTTTAAAAGGAGAAACACCTGGATAACATGACAATTCGGTTAGAACTAAACTTGCAATATCAATTGAGTTAGCTCATAGTAAAGTCAATAGTTAATAGTGTGACTGTAATTAATTCACCTTATCCCTTAAAAATCCTTATATTTTCTCACATATGTATATATAGTTAAGTAACTTTTGGTTTAAACTAGTAAGTGATTCAAATATTAGCATAAACTCTTTAATAGAGATCAAAGTTTGAGATAGTCTGTTAGTTAAAGCTTCGTGTACAATAGATAGTTGATTTAGATTTAGTGATTCATGTACTGATTTTCCTCCATCTTGATGAATAAAATGCAATTGAGTTCAATATTATTGATTTACGTTTATTCTATTGTGAGTTTCTTAAGTATATTGTCGTTGTTCCGATTTAATTTGGGCCCAAGAGATGACGTGCGCCTGAACTGCTGCGTGGAATCAACTGGGCTGTCAAGCATAAGCCTGAAGACAGCCTGGGCCTTTGAGGCCTGGGCCGGTCGGGTACTTGTTTAAATATAATGATAGAGGCCCAGGCCCAAATAAAGCTGTGACAATAGCCTGGGCCCAAGTTTGAAATAAAATAACAACTGAAACATGGCTAAGGGAAAAACATATATATAGAAAAATGTAGTTGAACAAATAGGATTGGACTTTAATAAATAATTGGGATGAGCCTTGCACGATATTAAAATAGCGAGGCCCCCTTTAATAATAAGATAACATAAATAGACCCGGGAAGGCTACTAGCAAACTCCATAGCCTCACCCAAAACAATTAAAAGCCGATAGACCTTTTAGGGCACGATTTAATATACTTTCCTATGAACGAGTGTGCACTTGGTGCAACTCAAATCTTAAATCCCGGCAAAGACGAAATGTACCAAAGGTCACAGGCGTACTGGTTGCGGTGTGACTCGAGGTATGTTTTCGCAATGTCGTAATTCCATAAAATATTAAAGTAAAAGCACATACATATTGTTAAAATCTGTAATGAGTCAAACAAGAGTCAAGAATGATGATTGAGCGACCGTGCTAAAACCACGGAATCCAGGAGTGTCTAACACCTTATCCCGGGTTAACAAAGTTTCTTATCCGGATCTTTGTTTCGAGGACATTAATAAAAGAGTCAATTTTCCTCGGATTCAGGATTAAAACCGGTGACTTGGGACACCATTATTTTTCCAAGTGGCGACTCTGAAAAAATAAATAAATTGATCCCGTTCCGACTGTCCTTTAAGTGGAAAAACTCCTTCCCTGATTATTATTATATCTCTTCCCGGGGTGTAGTAGTAAACAGTGGCGCACATTATGTGTGTGCGGTAAAAAGGAGGTGTGACAGCTATCATTATCCTGTTGGGGTAGGCACTTGTTGGAGGCATCAACGACCACACCAAATGGAATAAGACTTTCGACAATTGGAGTATGGATCTCTTCTCTTTGAACCTCTTTGTGTAGCATGGGTTCGTTGTCTGCACGCATTTCAACTACCTTAGACTATAAAGCAGGAAGCTTATCAATCACCAAGGCATCCTCATTGCAGTCTTGAATGGTATCTGCGATTGGCTCAACAGTATTCATCAAAAACTATGAATGGTGTTCAAGAAGGCTTCCATGCGCCCTTGCCCACCAAGATCTATAATTAGATGATGTAAACTTCTTCATGTTGGACCCAAAGGGAGGAAATACTTCTCTCGACTTAGACCTTATCAACACAAAAATCCGCACAAGTCTCAACCCTTCTTCTAACGAGGCCTCATGAAAATCATGCTCCCAGTGGCCAGGGGTATCTTGATAGAAACCAAATTGGCAGCTAAATCGATGAGGGTTGTAGGGTTCAATAATAAAGTTGGCTCCATCCCTCAAAGGAAGATAATTCGAGCGAATACTCATAAAGAAATTTAACTCAGACTCATCTGCCTTACCATCATCATAATAGTGGTACGGACTATATCTCCAGGGCATTGTCGAAGTCCAAATGATATTTTCTCCATTATGAATACGCTTCCTTGCTTCATCTTTCCTAAAATATTTGGCAGCACCATCATCGGAACATGCGCCCATGAGAGGAACAACTGGACCCTTCGCATATGGAAAATGAGTCTTAAAATATTGGGCTAACCAACCATACACATAATGAGCAGGAAAGCAAGTTTGAGCAGGATCAAGCAACGAACACTTTGAAATCTCATTCAAACCCTTATTTATTCTGGCTAAGACTGGGACTGCAAGGCTGACTCTTCGTTTACAAGCAAGATGACACGCGGCCTTAAAAGTCCCAGGACGAATAAAGTCACCATATTTTGAAGGGATCACAAAAATACATAACCAACAGGATAGAAAAGCAGCCAAGTATGTCTCGTCTTTCTTGTCATCCATAACTCCCAGCTTAGGGAATAAAGTTTCTTCGACAGTCGACCAATTAACTACATCCTCTATGACCCCAGTAGGATTGTGCGTCTATTTCAAACGAGCAGCAGACTTCTTTTCTTTCCTTAAAGGGGGCTGAGCAAACTTCATTGTCTTCCTGCACCAGAACTCCACCCATTTTTCGCAGAAACTCTTGGATCGTTGCTACTTCCCTCTCGGAGCTGATAGAAGGCATCGAACAAATGCTCACAAGTCTGGGGAAGAAACCTTCTCCCTTTGTCATATGTGCCTGTAATCTCTTCAGCATTTGGCACAACTTTCTCATAAAGAGATCCTGTTTTAGGCAAACCACCGATCTTATACAAATCCCAAAGTGATATGGATAGTTCTCCAGCAGAGGTAAGCAATGTGTGAGTAACAGGGCACCATGCCTCACAGAAAGCCTGCATAATATTCGTATTACGATCATATGTGAAGAGTGAAGCATATACGGCATCATAAACTCTTGCACCCTCCAATGACAAGCGACACCTACTCAAGACGTCTTCTGCCCATTCCTAGTAGCCAGGGAACGTAATGAAAATCACCGCTGAACGGTAAATCGTCGCCCCAGTGAGTTTCCTTGTTAATAATTCGACGCCCTAGGCATGGTAAAGTACTCGCGGATTCCAATCTTGATGAGTAGTAGTGCAAAGCATCCATGTTTTTGGAGGACGACTATTGTATTCAAGCGTCCAGTCTACTAAATAAGGAGAGTCCCTCAAAGGTACCCATGAAGCTGCAGCATATTGGCCGACTAGTGACCTATCAACTGGTAACCTTGTCCCATCCTTGCTTCCCTTATAGTCCAAAATAACAAGGCATTGCGACTTAGAAGAAGAATTTCTTGAGTCTTTGAAGTAAACCATGTTTAGACTGCAAAAAGAGAGAAAAGTGTTTATTAGCACTTAACTTAGAAATGCGATATTCATGGACTTGAATTCATAATATATTGTGTCATGTCTCAAGACTAATTCTACCAAGCATGGAAAAGGCAAAGAAATCTTTGGCATAGACGGTGTAATGGTCTATGCCTTAGATAAAATAAAGTTAAATCATCAGACAAGATAAAGTCATTAGCTTAGACGGTGTAATGGTCTTCGCTTCAGACAAAAAAGAAATCTTTGGCTTAAGACGGTGTAATGGTCTATGCCTTAGATAAAATGAAGTTAAATTTTCAAACAAGATGAAGTCATTAGCTTAGACGGTGTAATGGTCTTCGCTTCAGACAAAATAAATCTTTGGCCTAGATGGTGTAATGGTCTATGCCTCAGATAAAATGAAGTTAAATCTTCAAACAAGATGAAGTCATTAGCTTAGACGGTGTAATGGTCTTCTCTTCAGACAAAAAAGAAATCTTTGGATTAAGACGGTGTAATGGTCTATGCCTTAGATAAAATGAAGTTAAATCTTCAAACAAGATGAAGTCATTAGCTTAGACGGTGTAATGGTCTTCGCTTCAGACAAAAAAAGAAATCTTTGGCTTAAGACGGTGTAATGGTCTATGCCTTAGATAAAATGAAGTTAAATCTTCAAACAAGATGAAGTCATTAGCTTAGACGGTGTAATGGTCTTCGCTTCAGACAAAATAAATCTTTGGCCTAGACGGTGTAATGGTCTATGCCTCAGATAAAATGAAGTTAAATCTTCAAACAGGATGAAGTCATTAGCTTAGACGGTGTAATGGTCTTCGCTTCAGACAAAAAAAAATCTTTGGCCCGGACGGTGTAATGGTCTATGCCTCAGATAAAATGAAGTTAAATCTTTAAACAAGATGAAGTCATTAGCTTAGACGGTGTAATGGCCTTCGCTTCAGTCAAAAGAAAACCTTGGCCTAGAAGGTGTAATGGTCTATGCCTCAGATAAAATGAGATTAAATCTTTAAACAAGATGAAATCATTAGGTTAGACGGTGTAATGGTCTTCGCTTCAGACAAAAGAAATCTTTGGCCTAGACGGTGTAATGGTCTATGCCTCAGATAAAATGAAGTTAAATCTTCAAACAAGATGAAGTCATTAGCTTAGACGGTGTAATGATCTTCGCTTCGGACAAAAGAAATCTTTGGCCCAGACGGTGTAATGGTCTATGCCTCAGATAAAATGAAGTTAAATATTCAAACAAGATGAAGTCATTAGCTTAGACGGTGTAATGTTCTTTGATTCAGACAAAAGAAATCTTTGACTAAGACGAAGTAAGGGTCTTTACCTTAGATAAAGTAAAGTCAAATCTTCAAACAAAAAAGTTTGTGAGGCTCTCCCACTTAATGTATATAAAGTGAAGGAATGTAGGGAAATAAAGTACTACATGTTATAAAAAAGGACTTAGAAAAGTTTGGCATGTACCTATGCTATTTAAAAAAAGGAGAAGCATGAAATAAAGTTTGTGATAACAGTCCAAGGATATCTTAATGTTGGGTGTTTCTTGCATAAAGGAAGTGAAAGTATAGAAATGGACGTTACTTATATGAAAGAAGGAAAAGTAAATAGTACAAAAACAATATTGTACTTGGTATTAAAGTGACATGTTGGAAAGAAAAGGTGAATGGTACAAAAGGAAATAACATTGTGTTGATATTAAAAGTGACATGAAAGAAGAAAGAAGAAGAGGTTTACCCTTTGGAAAATGGAGAGAGCTCTCCAACTTTCTGAAATTTCTGAGAGGAATTTGCACGGTACAAAAAAATAGTTCTATGCACCCCTATTTATAGGGATGAAAATTGGGTAAATGGTTGAATCCTACATGAAAATGAATATTGTCATTGGATTCTAACCAATCTCAAAAGATACACATAGCAAAGAATTCTAATTCAACTAGGAGAACAAGCTACTGGCGGATGGGAAATATGTTTCCAACTTGGACTCTATGTCATTATCTCTTAGAACATTTGACTTGTAAATGGACCGTGCAATTCGGGTGATCAGGCAAAGCTAAGTTGAGTAGATCTTAGTTTCGTGGAGAAAACTTGGCTCACGCGAATCTTCATGGAGATTCTCAAATTTTTTTTACATGAATACTTCAAGCCTAGTCTTCAAAAGTTGAAAAATCTCGACAAGTCTTGAAGTAGAGGGCATTTGTAAGCATTTAAATTTTATTGAATTTAAATTTATAGAATAATTTGGACCATATAAAATTCAAAACATTAGTCCAAACAAATATTGTGGCTAGTAAATTGGGTTAACTCAATATATATATGTATTGGGTTAGTCCATTTAATTGGACTACAAATTAAATGATAAGTCCACTTCATTAGCCCAAGGTCCAAATGGCTATTAGCCCATCTTAAAGCCCAGGCTCATGTCACGTGTCAAGTGATGTGGTAATCCAAGTCAAAAGAATGAGCCAACAAAATCATACCATGTGTCAAGCGATGTGGCAATCCAAAACAAGTAAATGAGCCAATGAAATCATGACACGTGTTAAGTGTTGTGGCAATCCAAGACAAATAAATGAGCCAATTAAATCATACCAAGTGTCTGGGTGGTATTGGTCAGTTCAAACGGACCAATCAAATTGCAGAGCCACACCACCCCCTACAACTATAAATAGAGGTCTTCATAAAGCTAGAAGACACAAGAAGTGATAACAAGAAGCAAGCATAGAGCTCGTGGATCAAACACCGCAGATTTCTCTACAAGCTACAAGTTCAAGCACTCAAGCTACAAGTTCAAGCTCAAGTTCAAGATCAAGAACGAAGCCAAATCAAATACCAAGGCGTTCAAGATCAACTTACTTGTTCGTGATCAAGCACAAATTCAAGTTCAAGGAGGAGATTCAAGATCAAGCTTCACAAGCCCTTGATCAAATCAAAATCAAATTCATCAATATACTTTACATTCTTAAAGAATCAGAGGAATACCATAGAGATTGTAACACTTTTATTTATTGAAATCAAATACTACATTTGTCACACAATTGTCGAGTCTTGATTATTTAATTTTCTCGACGCGAAAATATGTTGTTACACACACGAAAGTAACTTGTCTAGAAATACCTACAATCTCTTGATATTACAAAGATATGACATAATGGAGCTTCCTCTATTTATATTTATTTTTTTCTATTTTGTTGATTTGAGAAGAATCTAATTAAGTAAAAAATCAGATATTCGTATGTCCACCCAATTTTTTTTGGGACAAGGGGTAGATGTCGCTAGTTTAATTAACTCATTATACTTAATACGAGAAAATAACAAAAATAATCTCTTATATTTGAAGGTAAGTTGAAAGTAATTCCTTAAGTATGCACAATTTTGATCATTTCAGTTTACCAAATTTTAACACTTTTGTCTCCGTTAAATATTTAACAATTTATGTTCATTATACTTGACATAAACTATGGGGGAAAAAAGATTTACCCTTAGAATACCCACAAAATCCTATTAACTCCTAACAAATGCGATATAAAATTGCATTAGACATAACATAAAAATAATAGAAATTACATCTTAAAAAGTTGCATCAAACTCTATAAATAGATCAAACATAACATAAAATATATAAGTTATACCTATAAACGTGAGGCCCAGCTAATCTTCTTTATTTTCTTCACCGTTTTGCCCAAATCTAAGACGGTGGCTAAACTTATAAGACAGTCAAACTCGTTTATAAGCATTTTTTGACTTATCTATGTGTTTAGTAAAATTAAAAGTGTTTATAAGTTATAAGGCAAAATAAGCCAAAAATCATAAGTTGGTCTCCCCCAACTTATCAAATATCAGCTTATAAACAATTTAGGTTTGACCAAAATATTTACTATTATATCCCTAAAGTACTCCTTTTTAAAACAAAACCCTTTGTATAGCAATTCTTAAGTTGTCTATTATTAATTTCAGCACTTTCATCCAAACACCTAACTGCTTATTTTTTAAATCAATCTTAGCACTTAAAAGTACTTTTCAGCACCGAATGTTTATTAGTTACTCTAAATGAGCTAAGCTAAACGGGCCTAATAAATGGAGTTCGTTAAATCTTTGATACTCCCTCCGTTTCATATTAAATAAGGTACTTTACTGTTTAGTCTGTTCCAAAATAAATGAAAATTTCTAAATTTGGAAATAATTCAACTTTAAACTCTTTCATTTTACCCATTTACCCTTAATGAAAAGTTTTTATAACCACACAAATGTTATGGCTCATTAAACTTTTTACCCCTTAAACCTTTAAAACCACAAGTTCCTAAAGTCAGTATTTGTTTTTTCTTAAACTTTATACCGAGTCAAACTGCCTCATGTAATATGAAACAGAGTGAATAATAATTTGGACAAACTTAAAGGATCAAAATTGCTCAGTGTTTACTTAATGGACTAGTTTGAACATGCCATCAAACGTAAGGGACTATTTTTGTCATTTTCTCTACTTAACACAATCAACCACGGTGACTCTCCAAAGAAGAAGAGGAGGAGAAGAGACAAAGTGAAATACTGAGTAGAGACTAATTTGGGATGGAGGGTGGCAAAGGAGGAGGAGTGGTGAAGCACATATTGCTAGCCAAGTTCAAAGATGGAATTCCAGCAGATCAAATCGACCAACTGATTAAGCAATATGCTAATCTTGTCAATCTCATTGAACCTATGAAAGCTTTTCATTGGTATTTATTCTCTCCTCTATAAAATTTTCAACATTTCTGCTCAACCCCTTGTTGCCTTATCTGTGGGTAATTTCTGTCTTTCTAGTTTAGTAAACAACATTGGAGCAACCCCTCTTTATGTGTGTGTGTGTGTTTTTTAGGTTCAATGTTGACATTCTTGGTTCTTACCATTAGAAAAATTAGAACTTTGACATTCTTGGTTTTCATTAGGGTATTGATTTTGTTAAGTTAAAGTTCAATTTGATAAAGAGAAATTTTTTAAGATCTGTTGAACTTAGCTGATTTGGAAAAAAAAATACTTACAATTTATAGATCAAGTATTGAAGAGCAACCCCTCTGTGTGTGTGTGTGTGTATGTTTCCGTTTGTTTTAGGTTCAATGTTGACATTCTTGGTTCTTATTAGTAGAAAAATTGAAACTTTGAGATTCTTGGTTTACATTAGGGTATTGATTTTGGTGAGTTAAAGGTCAATGTGATAAAGAAATTTTTTTAAGATCTGTGGAACTTAGCTGATTGGGGAAAAAAAAAGAACTTACAATTTATAGATCAAGTATTGGCGAGCACATATAACTTGTTAGATGGAACATTAACCCTAGATGTCAGGCTAGTAAAATGCTACTTCTAAAGTGTTCGTTAAGGTCATCTACCATTCAAGAGGTAATGATCTCCATCTCGACAAATTTGAATAGAAGAAAACGACCCTACAAAGATCGTCATTATTTGCACATCTAGATATCACAATATTTCGTCAGGAGAGAATAAGGTTTTGTGACTTTGTGCTGAGAATCAAAACTGAATTTCAGAATATGTAACTCGGCCACCCCTGTTCTCTCTGTCCCTTCCTCTAGAGTTTATGAAAATTGTGGTCTTCCCTGCCTCGCCCTACCCTGCTCAAAGGCTCCCCCGCCTGCCTGATTGCCATTCAGCTTCTACATGTCTTCAGGAGCTTTGCCCATAGTGTTATCACGGGCGAAAGTGCAAAAAAACTCTATGGTCGTTAGGGATTTAAACGCAAAGTGTAAATAAAGTGTGGGCTTAAAAAAAGTACAAATATGTATGTAGTTTAGGGCTAATAACTATAAGCATAAATAACAAATATATGGACAAAAAAATTGGAAAACAAATTACGATAAAATACATATCAATTGTTTAATGGCGCCTCTTCAGGATTACGCTCATTGGCAAAGAAAAGTATGCCTTAGAGCCTTGATGATGACACTGAAGCGTCTGCTAAGCGAGGCCAAGCGCTCAACATGTTTTGCACCTCGCTCCAAGGCTCACTTTAACTGCACCTTTGACAACATTGTTTCCACGGAAGTTGTGCCACTAAAATTTCGCTTATAAACTCCCGTGTTTGGGTCTAGTGGTAAGAGCACAACTCATTATATGTGGGTTAGGCGCACATTATGGGTTCGAAACCTGCAAAAGATAAAAACGTAGTATTTAGGATCCATTATTAGTTGTACCACTGGCCCTTGGGGATTTAACAACAACTACAACAACTATCCAGTATAGTCCCACAAGGTGGGGTCTGGGGAGGGTAATATGTAGACAAGCCTTACCCCTACCCAAAAGGGTAGAGGGGATGTTTCCAATCGACCCTCGGCTTAGAGAAGGAAAGGGAAAGCAACAACAAAAACAAAAACAAAAGAGCATTAGCAATTCCGGCAGAAATCGCATAAATAGTTATCTAAACATAAGAATTATACATAAAATGACATGCAATAATATCAAACAATAGCTACCATAAATAACTACCATAAGGGGACACAATCCAATGCACGAATCATCTACGAGTCGCCCTGACAAGCCTCACCCAACCCCGGAAAAGGAGTACGAAAAAATTCTAGGAGCCCCTATCCTTCAACCCTGATACTAGACCTCCAGACTTTTCTATCAAGGGCCATATCCTCGGAAATATGCATCCTAGCCATGTCATGCCTAATCACCTCTCCCCAATACCTCTTAGGCCTCCCTCTGCCTCTCCTCACGCCGACCACCGCCAGTCGCTCACAACTTCTCACCGGGGCATCAGGACTTCTCCTCCGCACATGCCCGAACCACCTGAGCCTCGATTCACGCATCTTCTCATCCAAAAAATTGCACATATAAACTCTGAACTTTAAGAGCTTATCCTGTTGAATCAAATATCAATTTTTTATTGATATTTGCTTAGTGGAAAGGAATTTGGACGTAATATTTTGGCTTGCTTCTGGTGACAAAGCTCTAAGGCTTTATATCTAGTAACTTTGGGCAAAACGGATATTGCGAGGTATGAGAATGGTAGCCTTGAGACAGTTGATACTGACTCCTGCCGGTTCTCACTTCGCATGATCAAAATCGAGTGGAATTTTAGGTCTGTTTCCTATAGTTCATACAATTGTATTGAAATGTAATTTGTGTATGTTATTGCAGGGGAGAGAATGTAAGTATAGAGAACTTCCACCAAGGTTTCACTCATGTTTTTGAGTCAACGTTCGACAGTACAGAAGGTATTGCAGAGTATATAGATCATCCGGATCATGTTGAATATGCAAATATATTGCTTCCTCAGCTGGAGAAAGTCCTTGTCATCGACTACAAACCAGAGAAAGTCGGTCCCTGAACTGGATTCACCAACCTAGTGAAAGGCATATCAGTTTTACTTTGCTGTGCTGAAATCCAATAAGAATGACAAACTTTTCTAAAGGGTCTGTGTCTTGCTTGTTTGAAACTATTGTATTACTTGTTAGCTGCTAAAGTTAGTAACTGATGGTCAGCTTGAACTGTGTAAGCTTATACTCCTATTACAATCTCAAGGGAGAATGCTCCTCTTTCTTCTCTTCCCCGGGGGAATGAATGATGAAACATCGTAAGTGCGTTAATAAACTCAGATTTTGTTATGTAGTTGGGTTAAGAGAAAGGGTCTCTTATCCTAGATAGATTCTAGAGGTCGTTTGGTATGCAGGGTAAGGTATGGTACTAAATTTATACTATATTTGATTGACAGTATAAATTTATGCCGTCACCATAGTATAAATTTGGTCCTAGACTTAATCCTGGATTTCCCATCTTATCCCATCAAACTTTGTATTATTTTATCCCACCTCGGAGGTGGGATAAACTAGTCTAGGGATTATAGGCCCAAGACTATTATCCCTGGAATAATTTATTCCGCATAACAAACGACCCTAAGTGTTTTCAATATCTCCTTTTCTTACATAGAAGGTAAAACACATCCATTGTTCATGTGCAACATGAATGCCATAGATCATTTACTTTGTGTGAACAAATCTCACAGGTAACCAACCAAAGAAAATAATTGAAAATAAAGACTTGAAATACACTAACCAAATAGATATTGCTACTTGTTGCTATCCGAGAGAGGCCAGTAAATGCATTTGGATATTCCACTGATGGACAAACCTTGCTAAGTGTCTTGCGGGTATCCAAATGTATCCCTTTTCAACCAATTAAAATGATTATCTGGTGTAGAAATTGTACTTCTGTTTGACAAAATATACTCTTTTTTGGTTCTAACGATCGTTATAAGAAGCTTATTAGCTCGACTATTTGGATTCACGCTAGAAACCTTGACACAACATTCTCATTTCAACAATCCATGTTAATAATTGATGGCCAAAAGGAACAAGGAATGGTATACATTTGGCTAACAAAACAAAAATCACTTGTCCATAGTTTAACGCCAATGAGACCTCTTTTTCTGCAAAGTTAAAAGCATTCAACGAGAAAGCTATAGTCCATCTTCTCTAAAATGGCACCTCATCCATGCAAAAATTATTTGAATGTACATGTTAAATATGTTCCTCTAATATGTCGATAAAGCAAAATCGCTCAACGCTGATCAAAAACAATGAAACTCAAATTAATGGCATTTAAACACGACATACAGCTCCTGGCTTTATTACAGATAAGAATATGCAGAACAGAAACATTAAGTTGAAAGTACTTTGGAAAATAAATTAAGAGAGAAGAGGAAGGTGATGAGGTGGCAATTAGAAAATCTGCTCCAAGTATTCAAGATACTCAGAGGAAAACAAAAACAAGGATATGACACTATTTTTATATGTGAATGGGCTTGTCGTAAGTGGCCATGGCTGCTTCTTTCAGAGCCTCACTCATTGTTGGATGTGCATGGCATGTTCGAGCAATGTCCTCACTTGATGCTCCATAATGCAAAGCAAGGACAGCCTCGTGAATAAGCTCCCCTGCATTTGGCGACATAATATGAACACCCAAGATTTTGTCGGTCTCCTTCTCAGCAAGTACCTTTACAATTCCCTCAGCATCATCAATTGCTTTGGCCCTACTGTTTGCAAGGAATGGAAATTTGCCTACGCGATAATCAACTCCAAGTGCCTTCACTTGTTCTTCAGTTTTCCCAACAGAAGCCACCTCTGGGTGCGTGTAAACAACACCAGGAACCAAATCGTAGTCCACGTGACCCTCCTTGCCTGCAATGAATTCCACACAAGCAACACCATCCTCCTCTGCCTTGTGAGCCAGCATTGGCCCAGGAATGACATCACCAATTGCATGTACCCCCGGGACATTAGTTGCAAAACGTTCATTGACCAAGATTCGACCAGCCTTGTCAGTTTCAACACCTATCTTGTCCAATCCAAGCCCTGAAGTGAATGGAATCCTACCAGCAGAAACAAGAACAACATCAGCCTCAAGAGTAGTTTGATCACCACCAGCTGCAGGTTCAAGGGTCAACTTCACACCATCACCAACAGTCTCAACTGATACGACCTTAGTTTTAAGCAAGAACTTCATCTTTTGCTTCTCAAGAGAACGTTGGAATTGCTTGCGAACTTCGCCATCCATGGATGGAACAATATCAGGTCCAAATTCAACAACAGTCACCTCTGAGCCAAGACGGCCCCAGACAGATCCCATTTCAAGGCCTATGTAGCCAGCACCAATAACAACAAGCTTTTTTGGAACTTCGGTCAAAGCTAAAGCTCCAGTGGATGATACAATTCTCTTCTCATCAATGGTTAGCCCAGGTAGACTTTTGACATCAGAACCAGTGGCAATTATAATATTCTTCCCTTTAACAACAGTATTACCACCTTCCACAGTGTCAACAGAAATTTCAGAAGGAGAAAGGAATTTTCCATAGCCCTTAACATAGTTCACTTTGTTCTTCTTGAATAGACCCTCAATACCTCGTGTTAAGTTAGCCACAGCTTTATCTTTTTGGCCCATCATGGCAGGAAGATCTACCTCAACAGAAGAGAACTTCACACCATGATTAGCAAATGAATGTTGAGCTTCATGGTACATGTGGGAGGAATGAAGAAGCGCCTACGCATGAAAAGCAGAAAGAACAAACTTGAAGAATTAGATGTCAAAAGGTGACTGCAAAGCTTTGAGCAGTCATTAACAAGACAGATAGGCATAACTCAAGCACTACTCTACCAAATTATTTTCAGAGTACCGTTGTTAACTTACTATGCAGAAGAATGACCTTAAGTGTATGATGTCACAAAAACAGAATGCTAACTAGCAACCTACTCGAACATAACTCTATAATTTAGTATCATTAGGAGAAAAATGGAGATCATAAGATAAATATCCACCCAATGGTTAACCTATTGCACACTAGGTTATATATGATCACCAATCAAAATAGTCTCTAAGGGAAGTTAAGTCTTTCAATTCACAACAAGAGCAATGTTATTAAAAGCCATCGCTTCCTTGCATAAAGTGATGAAGTGATTTGCGAAGTGAGGGGTTATCGCTTCATGGGGAAAGCTGAGAAATGTGTACTTCAACGAAGCGTGCACTTTAATTCTCGCTTTTCCCTTCAAGCCCCAATCGCTTCATTGAGGGGTTATTGCTTCATGGCTGAGAAATATGTACTTCAAAGAAGCGTGCACTTCAATTCTCGCTTTTCCCTTCAAGCCACACTGACCTTGTCGCTGTTTTGCAATTTTTCGGCTTTTAAGAACACTGAACAGGAGAAGCCTCAAGCATGTCACATTTTAAGGGCATCAAAGAGACAGAGTTAGCCATATGGGAAAAGTTGTACACTGTACACATATAATTCAGTTTAAGGTATCACTTAAAATATGTCTTCCTAAGCAGCCAAACCAAGGGAAGATGCACAATCACTGGAAACAGTATTTAACCTTCAGAGCCTTTGACAAAAAATAGAAGAAAGAAAAGTCTACCAAAATATTTGCAAGAAAAACTTTCACTAAGATCAAAAGCTACATCAAGATAATATACCTCATTTATGGCAGGTCAACCGAAACGTTTGGTCTTTAATTAACATCACTAAAACTATTGAAAGGAGAAATGCCACATTTTAAACTTTACATTTAGAAAAGATGAAGTAATTTGTAGTACAAAATACCTAGTTATCCATAATTCTATATGCCAGTTCAACTCAACTCGTCAATTGCAAAATCAGGATATCCAGTACCCTTCCAGTAATTTCCCACAACTGATGTCTGCTTCTAGTCATATTCAAGAGAACAATATCGCTCTCATCAACTAAGATAATTTCACTGTTGATTATGCAAGGTACCTTTACTTCTATATGTAAGTCACAAATCAACTCATCAACTGGAAATTAGTACTTTCAGTATTCCCTTCTAATACTTTCATATCACTCAATTTAGGTAAAGCTTGTATTTATTTTATCACTTAACTTAGGTCTAGCCGAGGGTCTTCGAAAACAACCTCTCTATCTTCACAAGGTAGGTAAAGCCTACGTACACACTACCCTCTCCAAACTCCACTTGTGAGATTACACTGGGTTTTTTGTTGTTATTATCATGTCTAGATAAATAACTTAATTCTAGTTCAAGTAGAAATTGCAAATTATATTCAGCACTAAAAATAACATATCATTCATTATGCAGCATATGTCTGATATAAACATCTTTAAAGACAATTAAAGTTCCTTTCTCTTTTATCAACCAAAAACATATATAATTAACACCTCACAGCTGGAAAGTCAGAATTATATACTAATATACTATATGGTGGTCTTTCTTATTTTTCCTTTTTCTGTATGGATGGCTTTGACACTTGATTGAAAAGTTAAGTTTGTCTCTGTTGCGGCTAAAGAAAAGGAAGAAAACCAATTCCATCATCTCCACCTAGTAGGAGGATCAAGTGCAATGCTTTCAAAAACAGAAAGTGGTACTTCAAAAGATGGCAAAACATTCCCATGGATTACAACAATTTTTCATCAAATGAAACAACTTCCCTCTTTTCAACTATCTCAACTTCAAACTAATTCTACCTAACATTCAGACATTATTATTAATCTAAAATACTCAAAATTTCGATAAAACACTTTATAATTTGCTTATTTTATTATTAATATATAAAGATATATATATATATGTTTTGTCAAAAAATTTCGTCAAATAAATATAGTATATGTGTTGTCAAAAAATATTTTTCACTTACTAACCAAACGCTAAAAGGAAAATATTTTTCCCAGAAAACATTTTCTATGAAAACACGAATAACATTATTTACAGAAAATGACTTATGTCACACCAAATGATTTCAATCCGGTCCCAAAGCTCACATTACAGAAACATCCATTATTCATTTATTCAATCACTAAAATATCGAACTGATATTTGACAACGGTCTGAAATGTAAAAGTTAACAAAAAGAATACTGCAAAAAGGGAATTTTAAGCTCGATTTTCAATAGCACACTACTCTCAATCGACATAATCGTCTTTATGTTAATTGAATACATAAATAAAAGCTGAATTTTCGCACACTATGGAAAAAATCAATAGAATCGCAATAACAAGCAATAGCAAAATCAATAGATCTAAAAAAAAAATTGATCAAAAAATAAAATAAATAGTAAAAATGTTTTACCTTAGAAGGAATACAACCAACATTGAGACAAGTACCACCAAGGGTACCGCGTTTCTCAATACAGGTAGTTTTGAGCCCAAGCTGTGCAGCTTTAATCGCCGCCACATAGCCGCCGGGTCCACCGCCGATAACAACGACGTCGTTTTCATCAGATCCCGAAGAGTAATTTCTGCTAAGAGAAAATGAATATTTGGATGTGCTATAGAGATATCTAGAAGATAAAATTGTTGTGACCTTTCGTCTTGCTAAGCTCCCTATCGCCATTATCTCCGGCTTCAAATTTTCTGATCTTTAATGAAAATTTGCGGCTTAAGGTTTTTGTAGAATATGAGGACCAGTTTGGTTAAATTTAAAATATTCGTCTGCGAAAGTGTGCGCTGTTTTAGTTTTATTTATTGCAGCTTGCGATATGGTGCGCTGCAGTACCCAATATACATGTATTACATTTGTTTTAATGCATCCGAACCCATTTGACTGAGCACGGAGTTTAAGAAAAGAAATAAGACTTTTAATTTTATGGTGTAAAATAAGGCACCTTTATATAGGCTATAAATCATTGCATAAAGGTAAATTATTTCCAAATAAGGAAAGGGATCATTTTTTTTTGCACGGACTAAAAAGGAAATACGTTCACATAAATTAAGCCCGGAGGTATATATATATATATATATATATATATATATATATATATATATATATATATATATATATATATTTTTTTTTTTTTTTTTTTTTTTTTTTTTTTTTACTTAACTAAACCGTATAATTTTTTAGCAAAAGAACTCCCGAAAATAAAGTCATACTCGGTAAGGAATGTTTTATCTTTTATAGTGAAATTTCAGTGGATTAGTAAGTTCTTAAAGCCACAGTCACACTTATATAATTTTGGATTCAACTAAAATTTGTTTTGATACAGGGTATCACTACTAATATATCACTATTTTTCTAAGAGGTATACATAATTACATGAAATTTTACTAAATTTTACAGATATCGATGACCCCTCTTGATATTGTATAAGTTCGCTTCTGCTTAACACAGGTACCAAATATCCCATGGAGAACAGAAGAATTAGAGTAGTTATTCCAAATTGCACTATTTGGTTGACAACATAAAATAATTCATGAATAACTAATGTAGTATTTCGACGGTATTAAATATTTAATTGTATTAAGCTATGAAAAAATATACTATGAAGCAGTATTTTATTCGTGATAGAAAGTGAAATACGTGTGCAATATTAGCAATGCGTGGATGAATTATTTGAAGCAAAAAATCCTTTAAAGTAAATAATTCATGTACAATAATCTTTCGTTATTACTCCTCTCGCCCGTGCATTATAATCCTGCATAATTAGTGAATAAACAAAAAGAAAAATGAATATATAATACTTATTTGTTATTCTTAACAAAAAAATTCACCTAACTTTTATTTAATATTAGTATTTCTCAATTGTCATCGTCTGTACCTTTTAATGTTAATTTATCCGTTTTGCTGTAAAGGTTTTCCCCTGATTTGGCCAACCTTGCTCGAAAAAAGGGTCAAAAATGTAAGCTGGGAAATATAATAAGAGATGTCCTTTTGAAGACGTTTGATTAAAAAAATAGTGATGCAACAAGACCTAAGACTTTTAGTAAGAAAAATTCTTGCCTCAAATCCAAACAAGTTAAGGTCGATTATATGAATTCTTACTTATTATGTTACTTAATTTCTGTTTAAATTCATCTCAACAAAATATATTTTTAAGATTTATTATAAACAGATCAGCTTTTGATCCATACCCTACGATATGGAATAATTTTTAAATTTATTATAAACATATCAGCTTTTGATCCATACCCTACGATATGGAATAATACCGAATATGTTATTGTACCTTACCAAATATCTTCTTTGATAGAACTTTAAACCGATAATATGAGCAAAAGCTAATTCTTTAATCAAAAAAAGTAAAGAAAAATAAAATAAAGGAAAACGCCAAAGATAAACGGATAAGAAAAGATTGAGATAGCACAAGTTAAAGGGATTGGTGATTCACACACTTGAGATAATGCATATGTTGGTCAAAAGGCATCTGATTTATCATATGGTAATAAAATATCCTTTATTGCAGGAAATTATGTCCTCACAACTCTATTGTTTGGCTGAAAATAGATTAGGAGCCCTCCAATCTACATGAGGCAGATCACTCTTTCAAATTGAAAGCCACACAATAATAAGTGCTTAAAAACAGGCAGCAAAACATAAAGCAACTTAAATTTGAGAAATAAGTCAATGGTTTAACCTCAGGGATATGATCGGATGGATAAAATCTCCTCACTATTAACCTGGATTTCCGTTTTGAGCCCTAGAAATAAAATTAAAAAAAAAACAGGTAAGAATCGCTTCCTCCTTTACGCAGCACAATCAAAATTAATCGAGGCTTCATCACGAATATCGAACACCGAATGAAAAACCAAAATAAAAAATCTATGATTTAAACTATTGAACATAGATGGCTGAAATGGTAAAAATGCATTATGACAAAACAAGATGAATTTCAGAAATAACTCAAATATCATACCATGAGTTATCCTTTCATTAAAAAGAATTGGCAAACAGATATACTACTAGAATGCACTAGCCTTACAAAACTGCTGGCTGCTTGTTCTCAATTCCCTGAAGCAGCCTCAAACAGATCAAAGTTATTGCTCACAAGACCAGAAATAAACAATAATCCGTACTTACACATTGTAGTAAAAAATACTATGTGGTCAAACAATGCAAGTTTACACTCAATTGCTTCCTAATAAACTTTGCAGCTTCTTCCTCGCCTCTTCGGACAAACTGCAACACCTGAATCTTGGCCTTTGGGATGGAACTGAAGCCTGATGATCAGGAGAAGTAAAGCACACAACAATTGCAGTGAGGTTGTCGTCTACGTCCCTACATAAAGCATGATTCACAAGTTCTTTAGCAGACTCTTGCGGGTCATTATGCAGCCTAAGCTCACGGCGGACAACATTCACTGCTTCTTGGTTCGACATCACATCCCATATACCATCGCAACCAATTATCATGAACTCGTCATCTTCAGTCAACAACATTTGCTTAACTTCTGGTTCTGCTGTAAGAGGAGATGCAGATCCAAACGGAAGCTTCATATACCAATCCCCAAGAGCACGAGTAACTGCAAGATCACCATTTAGGAAGCCATATTCAATAATACCGCCTAAGTTCTCAACTCTTTGTCGCTCCACCAGAGAAGTAGGCCTATGATCTTGAGACAACTGGACTGCAACGCCTTTCCTACAAAGGACAGCACGACAATCACCGGCATTAGCAACAACTAGATGTCTTCCCAAAACCAGGGCAGTTATTGCTGTTGTTCCACAAGAGGCATTAACACTACATTCATCCGCCAAGGCAAGATCAGCTTTTAAGAACGCTCTACAATGAGAACTCTCCAGTTCTTCCATGAATTCCTGATCAACAGCAGATGCTTGCGGCAAATCAGCATCTTCAAAGAAAAATCTCATTGCGTTAGTCCTGACATAAGCAGCTGCATCAGCACCTCCATGACCATCGAAAACAGCATAGAACGAGCCCGGAAGAGGCCAATTGTAGAGAGAACCCAACTGAGCTGAAAGATCATCAACACGAATGTGTTCATCTTCATTGGATCTACGAGGCCCAATATCAGTGTAGCTACCCGAACGAATAGATGGGAGAAATTTGCTTCTAGCTGAATCGATGATTGTTGCAGGAGTACTAGTTGAGCATCTCACACCCTGATAATTGCAAAATATAAAAGGTCAGAACATTGCATTTCAATCACTCTATAACCACATAGGAGTAACAAATATCAACAAGCACCACAAAAATCAACAACTCATTCGAGCATAGCATAGCCAAATAACTCAAAACAATAATCTTCAACGACATTCCCATTCAGAAAGTACCCAAAAAAATCATCTGGAGAGACCTAATAAAATTTAATCAAGTTACTCCAATTCCTTCGGTGAATAGAAAAAGCAATCAACTACACCTTAATTCCAAACAAGTTCCAATCAGGTATATGAGACCTCTCAAAGAATTCATCATAGTTAAATAACTTTTACAACGACCTTCAACTTAAATAAAATATTCAGTTTAATTCAATTTCTTTAGGGAATAGAAAATCAAGTACCTCAATACCAAACTAGTCCTGGTCAGCTATATGAGACTTCTCAAAGTATTCATCATAGTTGCACAATTTCAGAATTAAAAACAACCCAAAAAGAAAAATTAAGCTTCTTTCTTTTTCTCCCTTTTTCATAGCAATAATATCTCTATCAGATTAACTATTTAACTTCAAACCCTAAATAAATAATACATCAGAACCTCTATGCAGCTCCAAGAAAATCTATACTTCTAACCTCTCACTAACTAATGATCACGCTCGTTATTAAAAAACAAGGTCACTAATGATCATGCTAAGGCAAAAATAATTTGTTACATGTGGGTGGCGAAAGCACTATTTTCACCAAGGGAATTCAGAAAACAAAAAGGTGAGCATACAAAGAAGCTAAGGGGATTCAATTTCAAATATCTATACATGAAAAAAAAACTTATACACACAGTATAATAGCGGCGGAAGGGGATCGCCTGAACCCCTTCCGCCTACCAAGCTCCGCCCGTGGCCGGCGGTAGCAGATACCTAATAATTAGTCAAAAAACTAACTCAAACACCGCCGTTATTACAAAAAAAAACAGACAAAACAAAGGATAATAGAGGAATAGTAAGAGAGGAAAATCGGATACGTACCGAATCAGAACGAGAAATATCAATGGAAACTGAATCAACAGAAACGCTCAAAATCTCGGCATCGACAACTACCATCGTATTCATCGTCGTTGAACTCTTCTTCACAGTCATCAAAACTAAAATCAACACAAAATTGCTAAACAGATTGATCGAACGTTATTTGGTTAAAGAGATAATTAGGGTTTAATATAATCCTTGAAAATTTGAGAAAAGCAGGTGGTTATTGAGAATTTATAGAGGATTAAAGAGGCGGCTTAGGAAAGTTGAGCTTACTCGGATTAAATAGTCGTGTGGGTAGGAACGCGTAACGCAAAAGGCAAAATAGCCTCAACCTTATATCAAAAAGGAAAAAAGTCTCCTAATTATTTTCCTTTTTGGATTTGGTTTATGTATAGGAAAGTCAGACGTTTAGTCTTAGGGGTCGTTTGTATGATGGCCAAATAAAAATAATTTTAGGATAAAAATTTAATACTAATATTTTATCTCTTATTTGATTATTAATATTGGAAAAATTAAATAGTATACCTGTCAGAATTTAAAATAATAATCATGCGATAAAGTAGTAAGATTGACAATTTTAATATTAATAAATATATCAAACAGTTAATAAGATATAATATTATTATAACTAATAATAGCATAATTAATCTCAGCATAACTATTTCTGGTATAACTAATCTCAATGCAAACATACCTTGCCTTTAAATGATCCTTAATGTATATCTAATTATTCATTTCTTTTTCTTACGGGTTTCATTTTTATATTTGATAT
>JASVEL010012450.1:0-29643 GCA_032618575.1 Nicotiana noctiflora | reverse complement strand
ATCCTCTAAACAAACGGAAAATTTGAAAGTTGTTAAGAATAGAATTCTATTTGGAGTGAATGTCTATCTTGTGGAGAGTTTTACTTTGTGATTAAGTCATATTTCTCCTATAAATAGAGGGGTCTTACCTCATTGTAAATCATCCCAAAATTCAATAATAATTCTCTCTCCCTACTTTTCTGCAAAAATCAAAAAAAAAAAGAGAATTTACATGGGTAAATATTAAAGAACTAAAAGTTCTTTACGTATTTTCTTACACATTGCTTGTTCTCATTAATTAATTGACCAACTAAAAGTGGGATTGAATCCCATGAATGCTGGAAATATCAAAGGTGAATATGGGCTCGTTCACCCGCCATGTATACCACATAAGATGCATCTATGAGATGGTTACATGTGCAATTATTATTAACCCGCAACCTGGCCGGTGTGTGCGAGGTAACTTGCTCAATAATTTGATTTAGAGCATAATTTTCAGATTTTCTATTCAAGAAGTTCATCTTGATAAGTTGGTCCACATCACAGTTGGTTTAGCAAAATAATTTATTGAGTGCCTCCACTTAATAGCTAAATTATTGCCCATGAGAACAAAGTTATCTATATCAGTTTGATATAGGTTATATACGAAAGTATATTATTTTCTCCCCTCACAAGTGGTTCAGGGTCAGGAACCAAATAATTTCATCTTATTATTATTGATGTGCGGTGTATATTTTGATTAACACCATAACACACAAAGATAGGTTCTCAAAGTTGAGGAAACAAGTTAGTTTTTCTAACATGAGGGGGAGACAAGATACAACAATTGAGAAAAGTTACATGGAATAAATTATCATTTATATATCGAGATCCTCGAATAAAATAATATGAACTTAGAAGTTCATAAAAGGATAAATCATGTGCAATTTATTGCAAAGCATGCCAGACGCATTTGCTGACCCAAATAAAGCAACTATATTCTCATTGCAAATGCTCATATTAAGTCCTAGAAGGACAAAGTCTATGGTAAGCTTAAAGCGTATAGACAAATCGATTTCAAATAAAGAAGATGAGCAGATGATCAAAATGATCATAATAAAGGAGGCAAGTGATCCTGAAGATCACATGACATAACACTTCATAATATCTCATGAGAGATTAAGGTATCTGAATATATGAATGAAGAGATCTCTATGTTATGTCGTTATGAAAATATATTGAAATTGATATAAAATCCTTGTCGACGTCAACCTTCAAGAAGCTAGTGTACAAGATTGGGATGCGAAGGCTTAAGGATGTGAATTGATGCTCTCATCGGGGGGAGTTAACGCGCGTTGCTCTCTTTTTCCCTTATAAGGTTTTGTCCCACTGGGTTTTCCTTGCGAGGTTTTTAACGAGGCAACCAAAAGGCGTATTATTAGATATGTGTACTCTTTTTCCTTTTCTAATTTTTTTTCCCATTGAGTTTTATTTTAGTTAAGGTTTTAATGAGGCACATTACTTATTGAGTAGACATTCAAGGGGGAGTGTTAAGAATAGAATTCTAATTGGAGTGAATGTCTATCTTGTGGAGGGTTTTACTTTGTGACTAAGTCATATTTTTCCTATAAGTAGAGGGGTCTTACCTCATTGTAAATCATCCCAAAATTCAATAAGAATTTATTCTCTCTCTTTCTCTGCAATATTGTTCTTCTTCTTTTATTATTTTATAACAAGTACCACTTTATTTTATTTTATGTCACATTATTTGTTTATGTAAAGAAATAAACCTAATGTAAACTCAATTTAACTGTTTATAACCATATAACATAAGAGGACCAAATATCCTATTTGAAACTCCTAGATATTCTAACGCTTCTCACACACTCTCTATCCGGCTGAAATGTGAACAATATAATATTAAGGGCCCAATATCGAGTTAATCATACACTCCCAAGATTCTGCTTGTGAAACATGACTAGATTGTTGTTATTGTTGCAAGAATTATGATGGATCTAACTCAAATATTATGCAATAAAACAATCTTACATCGAACTCAATTCAAAAATTAGCTCACGAGATAAAAAATCGCATAAAATTATACAAAAAGACCAAAGATTCCATCCCACAACCTATGTATTATCTAGCTGATGATGGAGAGTGTATCGAAATTGTGGTAAAAAACAAACATCATATCAAAGTTGAAGTGTGTTTGTCCAATGCACATAATTTTTTGAAAGTAGTGATATATTCTCCCTCTATTTCGAAATAATATACCACAAATTTAAAGATTTTTTTTTACTCTGTACCTAGTTAAATGAGATCATATAAGTTGAAACGGTGGAAGTATAAAAACAGAATAAATTTTTTCATATGTTTCAAAAAAAAAAGAGTATTACATAAATTAAAGTAATGAGAATTGTGGCCTTTTCGAAATTTTGTTGGCCGGAGAAAAGAAAAGAAAAAAACTCGAAATAATTACCTCTTTCTTACAAGCAAAGGACGTGTCACATCACCTTTTGCTAATTAAGCCTTTTACTTGGTTCCTATTAGGTTGTCCTACTTTTTAGGAAGAAATTTTAGAAAAACTATAAATTAAAATGGTATTACGAGAGCTTATAAAAAAATAAAAAATAAAACAATTCTAAATTTTGTTTTATATTGTTACTTTGGAATTTTAATAATGTGTTCTTTAGTCTATTTTTTGAGGATGAACCGGCTTGTTAATTCACATTAAAATTGCTCAAATTCTATATACCAATTCCCAAAAGTAATAATTGATGACTAGTGACAGAGCCATCTTATGCTAAGGGGTGTCAATGGACGTCGCCGGAAAACTATAATATTGTAGCTAGGCCAAAAAATTATTTGTATGCGTTGACTCCTCTTAGCTTCTTTGTGTGTTTAACTTTTTTATATAATTTGATATTTTTAATGAAATTTCTGGCTCCCTGAAAATAAATTAAAAGTAATATCGTTTTTAAGAGTAATAATTGGAGGTAGCTTATGGCAAAATTATAGTATGTTACACTATCGAATAATCATTGAAAAAATACACATTTTTCATTTGTTGAAACAATGACTAGGGCCAGAAGCATCCTTTCTATTCACGAAAGTTCTATAAAAATGTCAACCTTATTAAATCCAAGTTAGAACGCCATTAGTCACGCTAATAAATACTTTATTCGTTAATCTGGTGTAACAAATAGAGCAACCAATTATTAATGCCAAGTCTACGCTGACTTGAATAAATTATACATTGTTTATCCATATTATATGTAATACATTAGTTCTTATTAAATTAAAATTAATAATACTATAAATTATTGAATCTCTTTGGCATAAGAAAACCTTTTATCGTCAGACGTGGCATTCTTATATATTTATTGCATCATCTTGGTAAAGTTTTCAAGTTCGCCACTGATAACAATCTTTTTTCTTTTTCTAGAGGACCTACGAGCTTTACGAAACATTACAAAAAAACTCCTTTGTTTTTCAATCGCCCCACGAATACAAATGTCCATAAAGATTTACGAGATTCTCAATCACTCTTTTTAGTGGATAAGAATAGTACAGGAAGTGAGGGAGACCAAGCCGAGTCACTAGTAGAATAACCATTTCTCACATGTCAAGTTGAATATAAATAAATGAATACAGTCTCAACTAAAAATATCAGCCCGCGCCTTTGAGTTGAGGCCACCGGCGTGCAGAACGAACTAATCTGCGACCAACAAGTTTTTCGGAGCGAACAAAATTTTTAAAAAACAAACACACACATAAATAATTTATCTAGACTTCGCTGCATATGTAAATAATAAATGGGATGAATCATGTGCTCAATATTATGTTAATGCAAGACAAACAAGACAAATGAAGGAATATTTGTAGGTAAAGACGTAAAAAAGTGAAACAATTTCCCACGAGTTAATTAATAAAAACTGTACTGTAATAAGTACGTAAAACATGTTTCAGAATATCAGAATTCAGAACACGTACTCCATCAGTAAACGTTGTTTTCAGTGATTAAGAAAAAAAATGCGTTGATTAATTAATCAGTGACACGAATAGGCTAGAAAAAGAAGGATGACCATATTAAAAAGAAGCTCTTAAAGCTTTATTCCGTTTTTTAAACTACATTTGCAACAAATTAAATAAGCATTTTCCAAAACTTGTTTTTCTTCTGTTTAAGTGGCCATTTGGGACATAAGAATTGAAATTTTTCAAAATAGGGGGAAAAAAATTCAAATGAAAATGATATTTGAAATTGAGAGTTGTGTTCGGACATGAATATAATTTTGGATTGTTTTTAAAGTTTTGCAAGTGATCTGAGTGAAATTTTTTAAAAATAACTTTTTAAAATTTTTCAAATTTTAGAAAAATTCCAAAGTAAAATTGAAAATCTTATAAACAAACGCCGATTTTGATAAAAAAAAAATTAAAAATTTTGGAAAAAAGAAAAAATTTCTAATGTCCAAAGTGGCTCTAAAAGTAATTTTGATTGATACCAAGAGACAGTCTTATCTTCAAATAACAATAAAATGATTGCAGCTATATGACAAGATTGGTAAGTGCTTTTATTTGGCTAGATGTAGCAATTGAGACTTTTAAATCACCTATAAATTAAAATATAATAAAAACATATAGATGGAACGTTTTCCTTGTTGTTCCGGCCGAAAAAGATTGACATATTTCAATATTTGAAAACTCGTTATCGAGGCAGAGCTAGCACGTATATGTATAAACCAATAGCTTTTTCTCAAACCTTATATATGAAACCAGTAGCTTTTTCTCGAACCTAATATATATGTATAAAGAAATTCACTAATGTCAACAAATATTTGACTGTAATATAAAATTATTATTTTATATTAACTTGAAGTTGCTGCAAGTGACTCATAAACATCAAATCCTAGATTCGCTTGTAACTCTAACTCTGTTAATATCAACAACAATATAGTGCACATGAAACGATATACATTTGCAGTTTGACCTTTTTGTCAAAAATAGTAACAAACAGAATCATAATTGCAACTATTGAATCTGCAAAATTTTGTTACTCACTTTATAATTTGTAACTATTAGGATTGCACTAAGATCTACCGGCCATTCTTTTTCGTAGTGGTTGAGAGAGTCCTCTTCATGCCACTAGGTCAAGAGTTCGAGCCTTGGTACCTGACAAACAAGAAAAGGATTGCACTAAGATCACTCGCAGCAGTTCGGTTCGTGCTCTTTCTGCAGCTTCTCCCACAGACATAGTACCATTCTTGGAGTTTGATAATGTGCAAGAATATAGTCTGAGTCGCAACCAGCGTTGTGAAATCTATCATCGTCAACGTACTGTACTTTGTTACCCTTCCTCCGGAATTCCTCAACCCATATACCCACAGCAACATCCTCGAGTTTAAAAAGCTGGCAACAACACAAGATATACACAAGAAAACGACGTTATACACAAAAAAACAACAAACGAATTTAGCATTTTGAAAAGAATTTTAACATTAGAAATTTGTCTCGTGTGCTCTTTTCTATTAATACAACAACACCAAACCCAGTCTGATCCTAATACGTGGGGTTTGGAGAGGGTAGTGTATATGCAGACTTTACCCCTACCTAATGCAGGTAGAGAGGTTGTTTCCAATAGACCCTCGGCTCTCTTTTCTAATACCGACAAATGTTTTTTTTGTTCTTTTTTTATAATAGTAGTGTCCAGGCCAGCGACATCTATTTCCGTGAACCAGTTTGGTTTCATGCCGGGTCGGTCTACTACAGAAGCTATCCACCTTGTCAGGAGATTGGTGGAATAGTTCAGGGATATGAAGAAGGACCTCCACATGGTGTTTATCGACTTGGAGAAGGAGTATGACAAGCTAAGTTGCTCCGACACTTCAGTTTAAGTGTCGCACCCATGTCGACACGACACTAGTATGGGTGTGGGTATGGGATCCGTACAGGATATGGTCAAACACTTTTGGGTACTTTGACCGCAACGGACGGAAAATTTCGATACAAGATACAATTTGATTCCCGAAATCAGAACCAAAACTAGCATAAAATTTGAGGAAAATACCATACCTCATCTACGATATCAATCCATTACTTATTTACAATTTGAGAATCAAAAAGAAATACACACTTTACAAACTATGCGAAGTATTCCACTAAATTTCTTACAAATTTAGAGATATTTTTATATTTTTGAATTAATTTTAGCCGGATCCCCGCACCCGTATCCACACTTGGATCCGTATCCCCGAATCTTAGAATTTACATCTCGAAGGACCCGACCTTTAGATCCGTACCCGTGTCGGACACCCGAACCCGTGTCCGAGCAACTTAGATGACAAGGTCCCTAGGGAGGTACTGTGGAGGTGCCTGGAGGCTAAGAGCGTGCCGGAAGCTTACATCAGAGTAATCAAGGACATGTACGATGGAGCTAAGTCTAGGGTCAGGAAAGTGGGTGGTGACTCAGACCATTTCCCGGTGGTTATGGGGCTCCATCAAGGATCTGCGCTTAGCCCCCTCTTGTTTGCCTTGGTAATGGATGCTTTGACGCGGCATATTCAATGGGAGGTACCTTGGTGTATGCTATTTGCTGATGATATAGTCCTGGTAGACGAGACGAGGGTCGGTGTTAACGAGAGGCTAAAGGTATGGAGACAGACTCTCGAGTCTAAGAGGTTCAAACTAAGCAGGTCTAAGATAGAATATCTGGAGTGCAAGTTTAGCACTGAGTCGAGCGAAGTGGGAGGGAGTGTGACGATTGGATCTAAGGCCATAGCCAAGAAGGATAGTTTCAGATACCTTGGATCGGTGATCCAGGGGGGCGAGGAGATAGACGGGGATGTCACTCACCGTATAGCAGCGGGGTGGTCGAAGTGGAGGCTTGCATCAGGAGTCTTGTGTGATAAGAAAGTGCCACAGAAACTCAAGAGGAAGTTTTATAGAGTTGTAGTTAGACCTGCCATTCTGTACGGGACGGAGTGTTGACCGGTGAAGAAATCTCATATTCAGAGGATGATGGTTGCGGAGATGAGGATACTTAGGTGGATGTGCAGGCTCACCAGGTTAGATAGGATTAGGAATGAAGTTATTCGAGAGAAGGTGGGGGTGGCCCCAGTGGATGAGAAGATGCGAGAGGCGAGACTTCGGTGGTTCGGGCATGTGTGGAGGAGAAGCCCCGATGCCCCGGTGAGGAGTTGTGAGCGGCTAGCTGTGGTCGGTGTGAGGCGAGGCCAGTGTTATAAATAGCATGAGGCGAGGCGAGGCGAGGCAGTATCGCTACAAAGCAACTGTTGCGTAGCGTTTCAAAATAGCGGTCGCTTCAGGGTCTGTTGCGTGAGGCGACGTTGTAGCGAGTAGCGACTGTAGCGTCGCTATTTAGAAAAAAGGGGCAAAACCTAAAATAACAAGTCGCGATTAGGGCTTGAGTTCAAAGCTTCTTCAACTTCGAACAAAAAACAAGAAGAAAAGGTCGGAACTGAGGTTTCTTCCGGGTCGCGATTAGGGCCCGAACAAACAGCTCTTCATCTCAAAGCTAGAGGTTTCTTCCAAGTGCCATCTTCTTCTCATCAAGCTTCTGCCATTGAAAGACCAGGTATGAGCTATAAGTTTCCTTACTTTCTTCTTCTTTCTTCTTTCTTCTTTCTTCTTTCTCTTCTTCTTCCTTTTTCTTTTTCCTTTGTTTTTTTGACGAAAAGAGCAGAAACAGATGTCTGTTTTTGTGCTCTAATTTTCGAGCAAAATACAGAGGTTCTTCACTTACTCTTTCTTCTTCTCTCAACAATTCTTTTTTTGGCTCCGTTTAGGCAAACTATAGCGCTCTGCTTTTTTTGGCAAAATACAGAGGTCTGTTTTGGCTCTGTTATGGCCATTTTCGAGCTGCTTTGAGGCCCTTTTTTTCAGAAACAGAGGTTGTTTTGATGCCCTTTTTTCAATTATTAACTTATTGAGGCCCTCTTTTAGTTATATGTATATAGTATATAATATTTTATGTTTTTGTATAAATTGTCGCCTCACATCAAAAAGGCGAGCGCTTCGCTGCGCGCCTCTCGCCTCAGTGAAGCAGGCCCTCGTCGCTATTTGTCGCCGTGCGCTATCCAAAACACTGGGCGAGGCAGAGGAAGGCCCAAGAGATACTGGGGAGAGATAATTAGACAGGACATGGCTAGGATGCGGATTTCCGAGGACATGACCCTTGATAGGAAAGTCTGGAGGTCTAGTATCATGGTTGTAGGATAGGGGCTTCTAGATTTTTCGTACTCCTTCCCCGGGGTGGGTGAGGCGTGGTAGGGCTGCCATAGATGATTAGTGTGTGTTCTTTTGTGGTAGTCATTTCTGGTAGTTATTGTTTTCATATCATTGCATGCCTGCTAATTTGTGGTATTTATGTCTCTTATGTCTAGATAATTTTTATACGATGTATGCTGGAGTAACTAATGAGGTTTTTGTTTTTGTTTATGTTTTTGTTTGCTTCTTTTCCTTGCGCCGAGGGTCGATTGGAAACAGCCTCTCTGCCCTCTCGGGTAGAGGTAAGGCCTGTCTACATATTACCCTCCCCAGACCCCACCTTGTGGGAATATACTGGGTTGTTGTTGTTGTTGTAGTAGTAGTGTCCATGCTAACTAACGTGCACCTCGACTGTTCCATCGAGCACCTACCACATACATATATGCTCTTTGATTTATTCTTCCACATTTTCTTCCTTCTTTTACTTTCCTTTAGGGTACACTTCTCTGTCAGACATAACGGGCTCCCAAAGAAGCGGGGTCAATATAGAATGAAGGGGACAACCCTAATCTTGTGTTGGCTTTGCCAACTTACTGAATTGGAGGTGCAGAAAAGCGGCTTGGGGCTTGGGCCGGGCGCAAACTAAGAGAGCCATTCCATTTAGGGCGAGACAAAAAGGGCGGGCATGGACGATCTTGTGTCCGAGCCGATTGCTCAGACTACAACTCTTCACTTATTATTTTAGTATAGGCCGCCTATCCTGGAATGGAATGTGATTAATCATATACCTCTCGTTTCGTTTTCATATTCTAAACTTATTCATCTTTATCCTAGGGGTGATATGTTTGGAACTTGCTATATATTTGTACTAGTTCGTGGCAAGAAGATAGAAAAATCAGTTAAAAAGAAAGTAGAATTTGTTTCATAATAATGTCAAATGAGTATTACCATTAGTTCCCTTTCTTGATGGCCCTGAACGATGAACTTAGCTATATCTCGAGAAATAATATAACCTGGTCCATGCGCCCAAGGGGGATAGGAGGAAGGCGGATATTCCTGCAGAAAGAAGTTATGATTAAGGAAGATTATAACATGCTACGAAGATACAAGTTTAGAAATAGAATACCTCGGCACTGATGTACCACTTGTTATCTTTTTCCCTATGGGGTGCTGACTCGAAAGATATTCCACCATATAATAGGCCATTAGGATCTTTTCCTTTTAGGCTTGATAAAACTTGATCAATCCTCACAAAAGCGTCATCATCCGTCTTCATAACATATTTGGCAGGTAGGATTTTAACCTGCAATTTTAAGAACAGTAATGCTTTAGCCAGATGCTATTTGACAAATCTTTCCGATATCTATATCTATGCAGTAAGAAAATATTCCTAGTTAACAATATGTGGGGATAAATTTCTTTTCATCTTCTCATATTTGGGGAGAGTTTGCAACAGTATTCGGCCTAGAAATTCTCTCTCTATTTCTAAAACTAATGATATTGGCACTTTTGGAATGATTTCATCATGAGTTTTGGAATAGCCTAGAATTTCTGAAAAGGTTGCCGCTGGTAGGCTAAAAAACTTTTCTTTTACTTAAAGTCACGAATAAATTCAATCTTGTTTTCATAAATAGTTGAAAGTCCGTACGCCCATAATGCAAATTGCGATGGTCTTCAAAGTGAGCAGGCTGTAGTAATCAACAAAAGGCAATAATTGGACATCTCCATAGGCTTGTGCTTCCTTCCATAGCTCAAAGTTGACCTGCCTATTTTTGTCCTGCATTTATTTTCAAAATTACACAAAATAATAATCAATTCCAAATAGAGTGATGAAAAATGTCAGACAACCTAATTGAGCAACAAAGGAGAAACAAGAATAAAGTGCTTGATTTAGACTCTTAATAATGTCCTCTAATCAACCATTATCAGGAACAAAGAGTAGTAAACGCAAAATGATATTGCTACAGCAACGGATGCAGTAAATTGATTCAAGATCTCATAAATCTAAGAGAACCAACAACAACAACAAACCCAGTGATTTCCCACAAGTGGGTCTGGGGAGGTAAAATGTATGCAGCTTACCCCTACCCTGGAAGGGTAGAGAGGTTGTTTTCGATACACCCTCGGCTGGAGAAAGGATGGAAAAAAGTAATGGCAACAAGGAGGAACAACAACAAGATAAAAATATGACCGAGGCCAAGGCAGCCATTAAACTCTAGGAAGTAAATAATAAAAGGAGGGCTGCAGCAACCTTATTATACTGCATTTAGTACTTTAAATAGATGCTAGAATATGAAAATTAGGGACTATAAATAACTGTCCTTCCAACTGAATGCCTTCACTTACAAGACCAATAAAAAATCGGACAGCTACTTCACCCGAGCGCACAGCTTCATATTGCATCCATGTTCTTCTCAGTGCCATCCTTCTCTCAAAATTGTTTCCAGTAGAGAAAACCCCAATTAACATGACGAGCCTCCTTTTAGGAGTTGGTGGAGCTTTGAGGTCCTCAACATCAAAATCCAAGTCCAAATCATTGGAAACAGGCAATCCTTTGGCTAAGATCGATATGATGTCCAAACCACCTATCACATTGACTCCACTAACCAACCAAGGTTCGAGCTTCTGCATTTGTGAAAACAGCACTATAAAAGGAGTTATCCATTAACTTCAGGCGACAGTACTACAAGATAATAAAGCTCAGTGATATTGCTGAATCTAGCAACACTTACCTCTCTATATGCAAAAGAAGTCTCGTGTCTTCCATTGACAGTCATATGAAACCCCTCTATACCGGCCCATAGTGTTGCAGTAAATGGATTACCTTCAAGAAAAGGGTAGTTGGATGTACCATAGGCACTAACATTTGACACATCCACAGACTTTGGACTGCTAGGACTGGTCGCATTTGCAATTTCCTCTACATTATTTCGGAAAATTTTGGCATTGCACTTGACTAGTCCATCAACTAATATATGTAGGAAGAAATGTCAGATTAATAGAATATAAGAGAAACCGCACTAAGATGCTAATAATTACTACTGGATGTTTATTTGAAAATATTGGACACTGGAAAAGGGTTGCCATTTCTAAAGCACTACAAAGCAAGCAATTGAAATACTTTTCTGTAAAGCTGTTGTCCGATTTGCTTCCGTTAAACAGAGAACTAAGACATTTCACAGGATACACTGTGATAAGTAGAAATTACCTTGGCCGAGGTACATGCTATCATTATATGATGTCAACATTAAATTAAAAAGGGGCCAGTTCATCTACTGACTAATGGCATTACAACTTCATAAAACATTCTCCAATATGCTATATGACTTATCAAATAGTATGTTTGGAACAATTCCTTTTCAGATAAATGCTGAGATGGTCATTTCATAGAATGGTTGAGTTTATAATAACAAACTTATCAAAAACTTGAAATCTGTGGCTGAACTCACTAAAAACAACCCTCTTTATTCACGTGGGGGGACCCTTTTTTTTAATTAAAAGATAAAGTAAAATTCACGTGGGGGACCCCATTACGATGGAGGATGTATTTCCCATATGCTAACTTTGTGAATACATGAAAGCTATGCATATTTTCCTCCCTTGCTTTGATAGGAAGCTTATATTAAATACTTATTGTAAAGTTCTAGAACTATCTATTTGAAGCACTTGCAACATCAGATAATTTTCAGAAAAGGGTGGAATCCACTAAATGCAGCCTATAAAGAGCCACGAAAATAGCATGAATCCCTCTTTAGGAAAAAAAACCTTGTAGCAAGTAAGATAACATCTAAGGTAGAAGACTATCTCTAATAAAGATATCCAAGATCACATATAATGGTTTCTTCACTGAATAAACGCAAATTAGTTGATGAAAAATGCTAAGTAAAGTTTGTTGTATGATTTACCTTTATTCATGTCGGTAGAGCCATGATCAGGGCATTTTTCCACTTTACTCCATCCTAATTCATCAGTCCACGTATTCTGAGTGATAAGTGGCTCCTTCGTCAAGTTCTCCCCGGGCAAGATTACATTATAGCTCAAAACTATAGGAGGCTTTAATTCCTCAGGAAGTTTCGTGCCCACAAGCTCGATTTGAAAACTTTCTTGTTTTGCATCAGGTATGCCTATCACAGTAATAGATGAATCCTCAACTAAGCCACAAGGGATCGTAAGATTGCTCCCATCCCTTGACGTTGTTGCATTAAATGCAGTCACAGAATAAGGGCACTCCTCGATTTCCTTCTCATCCAAAGATTTAGTAGCCTTCCTTTTCTTAATAAACGACGACAAATTGTTCCATGCTATAGCAGCTTCCTTAACTCCTTGAGCAGTTCCATTCAAACCATCTGATCTCGATAACAACAATCTCATCTCATCCCATACTAACAATGCCTTAGACTCTTCCTTTGAAAAATTATAATTCAAGCTATATAGTTCATTAAGCCCTTCGACATTAATAAGATGCGGTTTTTCCTTAAAAGTAACTAACTCTACTACTGATTTTGATTCAGGCAATTTGACATTTTCATCTACAACATCATTTGAACCTTCATTATTATTGTTATTGAAAAACTCATAAGCTGATTGCTTTTTTGGAGATTCTCCGACACCACTGCTGTATGATTTTCCGACATTGCTATATCTAGTGAACAAGACTATTGCAAGAACAAAAATAAGCAGAAATCCAGCCCATTTCTTCCTTCCCACTTTTCTTGATAATATATACTTCTTCATTCCCTACTTAACTTCAGATTGCACTTAACTCCCCCACCCCCACCCCCACCCCAAAAAAAAAAAAAAAAACAACCCCACCCTCCCAACAAGGTGGATACAATACTTAGTATTTGACACCCAAGAACTGTAAAAATTAAATCTTTACAGATTGCACTAAACTACCCCCACCCCCTCTCCCCACAAGGTGGATCCAATACTTCGTCTTTGACACCCAAGAATTGTAAAAATTGAATCTTTACAGATTGCACTAAACTAACCCACCCCCACCCACCAAAACCCCCCACCCCACCTTCCAATACTTAGTTTTTTGACACCAAGAATTGAAAAAATTGAATCTTCACAAACCCCAGAAGAGATATACAGATGCTAATCACTCTTGAAAATTGAAAAGTGACTAACTTTATGCTTCTTCTTTTTTGGGATTCTTGTTTCTACAGTAAATGAACTTCAGAAAGTAATAAAGTTTACTATTTCAAGTAAATGGGCTTAAAGGAAAAGGTGGGAAAGATGAAGAAGAAACACAAGAGCTAAAATTAAGCCTTGAATGAACCTCTGGATCTGCAGAGAATGAAAGCAAAAAATTTCTTGATTCCACTGAATAATGAACTGAATTTAAAGTCTGTGAAAATAGTGGGAAGTTGGTATTGGAGATTTGTCTTAGTTTCTTCCAACTTGGTTCCGTTCTGCTCCGAGATATTAGTTCAAGAGTCACTCTTCAGCCATTTACTAACGAGTCAACATTTTATTTTTGTCGGAAGATAGGTATATTTCTATTTTTTTTTTTTAAATGGGAACCTTAATTGTTGGAATTTGAAATTATTTTTGTTTGATTTTCCACTTGGTATCCGCGTCCAGTAACCATTACGCCTATAGTAAAAAGGTCATAGCACCCCTTAACAAAATATATATATATCTTTAAGCTTGTCATATATTTTCTTTGAAACCTTTACAATCAAAAGTTCACTGGGGCATTGGTGGAGCAGTACATTCATGTGCCCACGTCACCTTTAATTCTTGGATACCTCTATTTGTATCGGGGCTCCGACTAATTTAAATTCATATCGTGTATGATTCATTAAAAGTGAAAACGCTCCCTTTTGGTTAAGGATTGAAGGATCCTATCAATCTCACTATAAATCTTAGAAGTTTGAAATTTAAACTTAATAAGCCTAATGGTTTCCTGGCCACTTAAATTTATATTAGTTTGTAAAGCCGATACATGAACTTATATTTTTTCCATTTTAACACTTCAACATGACAGCGTGAATACTAATAAACACATTTGACCATTGACTAAGTCTATATAGAAGTGGCACAACTGACATGGCTAAATTGAAAGCAAATCACGCTCCCAAGGTGCGTGAATAATTTTGTTTTTATGAAAAAAATAAAAGAAATAGAATAAAATAAAAATAAAATAGAAAAAAGAAAAAAAAAAGACCTTTCTCTCTCCATTCTCTTTCCCCCTCCCCTCGCGCCTCTCTCATCTTCCCAAGCGAACCCTCCCCCCTCATCTTGTAATTTTTTTGTCATTTTCTATCCTATTTTCCCTCCCCTTCCACTTCCCCGTTTCTTTTTCCTTTTCTCTTCCTCATTCACTAAATGGTTCTTGCAGAAAGATGGCAAGCACAAATCTAAAAATAGTCCAAATTATTATGCGTTAATTTACTAGAAAAAAAATGGAAATTAAATTTTTTAGATAATCTTATATCGTTTTCGTGAATTTCAGAAGCATCGACTTGTCTCAAACTTCCAACAACTGTCTAGGTAAATACGAAATAAAACAAGAAAGCTAACATCATATCACAACAAATGAACAAAGCAGAAGAGAGCAATAGAGCTCGAAAAGAGGAGATTGCTTAACACAGGCTACATACACAAGCCGTACTTCAGGACAAATACATTTTTTGAACCTGCCCCCACACACAAAATACTAGACAAAATAGTCAAACTCACATGAATTCTTGCAAATTTGTCCAACTTGACTTTTTGGATGATTTAAGTTGGTGGAACAATAATAGATTTTTCTGGAAAACGGTGGGTGAATGGGGAGGGTGTGGTTCGGTGTTAGGTAATTATGATTTGAATATGAAGCTTTCATATAGGAGGAAGAAGATGACGGTGGTTTAAAATGGCAGAGGTTTGGAGTTGTGGATGGACTATTGGATGTATATGGTGGAAAAAAAAGAGAAATAATTTTTTTAAAGATTAATTCTTTTTTTAATAATATAGGGCCCACAAATCCACATGCCATATTTGTCACACCTCCTTTTGGCGCGCCCCCTACCCGGGGGTAGGAGCGCAATGGGAGTTTTTCCAATTTAAGTGACAATGTTCGAAACGGGATTATTTTATTTATTTCAGAGTCGCCACTTGGGATAAATTATGGTGTCCCAAGTCACCGATTTATTTAAATCCCGAATCGAGGAAATTTCGACTTTCCAAATGAAGTCTGCGAACCAGAAATTCTAAGTAAGGAATTCTGTTGACCCGAGGGAAGGTGTTAGGCACCCCCGGATCCCGTGGTTCTAGCACGGTCGCTTCAATTATTCTAAATGGCTAAAATTATCTGATTTTTAAAAATGTTTATAAATTAATATGCTTTAATTAAACTTCAAACCGCTCTATTAATTTGAAACCGGACCCAAAGAAAACAAAAACTAATTACAACAGACTCGGACTTTTGACAAATAAAAATATATCTGAATTACTTACTTTGAAACTATGCCGATTAAAGAAAACATTGTAAAAAAAAAGAAACTAAACTAAAAAAAAAATTCAATTTATTTAACATGATATCTCTTAAAATTATTGTCAGTTAAAGAATCATACCAAATGATGTGTTATTTCTTAGCTTTTAACTTATGGCCGGGGATTGAATGAAAAGATGTGGATCAGTAGAAAATTGACCAAAATATGCAAAAAAAAAGGAATTAACTCGTCTTGGTTAATTATTTAGCCATGAACAAGAAGATATCGAACAGATTGGCTAAACTTAGACTAACTTGACTGAAACTCGAAAAAAAAAAAAATCTTAGCAACGATGGAAATTAAAATCGAGCCTCCGTTTGATCGAATTTTAACTAACACTAGTAAATTCGAATGAGCCTCCGACTTTATTAATGACCAAATGTAACAGGACTCAAAGGGCACTCACATAACACAAATTTATCAAAGGTTGCGATGCAGTTCTATACGCGACAAATATGCACAGGGAAAGCTCATTTATGAAACGATCATTCCTTAGACATGAGAGTAGTTCATTAACATAGAATAACAACACAGTGTTAACACGAGCATGATCATATTCCAACAGTTGAAACCTTGAACTCTCATGAATAATCACAAACTTCTCTGTTGTTTCCTCAGAAGGAAACAATAACACAATCTGAACTTAGCTACATTTTTAGAAATTCATGGTTAACTCAGCTTCACATAATTGGAATTCAAACTTCAATTTCAAATCCAAACAATGGCAAACAATACACTTGAACCAAGCTTTTGGCTACAGAACATCAGGGAAATCTTACATAATTCAAACAGATTTTACTAAAAAATCTCAGCTAGTCGCGAATTGATAAACAACTAAATTCGAACTCACTGATAAAGCTCAAATGACAGCAGCAAATGAATACAAACTCAGACAAATTGCTAACATGCTAAAAAATAGAACAAAATCTGTCCATATCCGAAATTTTCAATGACTAAAGCTTTACTAAGATAACATATGGCAGACTTGTGATAGATTTATATCCAAACCGCAAATACATTAAATCTGGGAGGAGAAAATACCTGGAAGTAAAGAAGAAACAGAAGGGTGAGGATTTCAGCAGCAACAACAATAGGAATCAACAGCAACGCAGCAAAATTCTAGAAGTTTGGAAACTAGTTTTAAAACCAGTATAGAACAGTGTGTATCTGTGTGTGTGTTTCTTTCAGATTCTCAATGTGTTAAGCTCTCTCTCTGTTTTTGTGTGTTAACAGTATGCTATCTGTTCTTTTTTGTGTGTTCTCTGCTTCTGAAAACCAGTGAACTCTCTGTTGGTGTGAATGTATACTGCTAGTCTATCTGTGAGTCCCTCCTTTAAAGAATCTGTAATGTCCTCTTTTATAACCTACAGATCCCAACCAACAGCCCTTCCTTTTTCAGTTTCAGATCTGTCCAGCCCCTATTATTCCCCTTTTTCAAACCTTTTTCAATTGTATATTCCCTCTCATGTGTATCCTGATTCTAACAACTGACCAAGCACTCAACAAAGTTAAAAATACTCATTATTATCCTCACATTCTCTGATTATTCCACCCTGATTTGTCTAAAGGTGGGATTTATAATTAATCAAATCCTAAAGGTGCAATAGAGATGGAAAACACTGCTGTCCAGCAAGTTTTAACAGCTCATTTCCATGTGTATTGCACTTTAAAGGTTGATTTTAGGGCTACTTAAATGGACTAACAGCTATATCCAATTCACAACCTAATTTAGAATCAACAATGGTTCAAAACAAACAATCCAACAATCAACTCAACATTCTGAAACAAACAACAAACCGAAAAATTTTAAATCAAGCAAAACAGTGAACCACTGCCCGGAATTTCAAACAACAAATTTGCGAATTGAAACGACGACATTCGTTAAGTCGAATCACAACATGTATGATCGACAACAAAAAGCCGACAAACAAATTCACAAATTTGTAACACTCAAAGCCGAGAGAAGAGAAGAAAGATGAAGCAAATACGAAACTAAATGTTCGACGACGCTAATCGACGCGAACCTGTATTCAACAACATCGGTAATCAAATAGACAAAACAGAACTTTAGAATTGACAATTCACTAACAGTGTTCTCGGCCAAAGCAGAGAAAAGAAGAAAAATGAAGCTAACTAATCGACGACGCTAATCGACGCAAATACATATTCTATATCATTCGATTAGCCGATTACGATATGCGTAATCGACAAACAAATCCGACAAAGCAGTGACTACACAATTTCGGACAGCATGTATAAATTCAATATCAAACAACTTAACGGTATTAACAACGAATCGAATTCGATTCGCAATCACTCGTTAAACAGCGAAGAATAACAAACAATCAAGTCGACCAAATAAAAGGTCCCAAGAGATGAAGAAGAAAAACAGAGAATTGATATCTGTCCGAAGAAATATCAACAAACGAAACGACCATAATCAAAACAAATAAAACAACAAGGAAAGAAAGGGAGTAAAACAGTACCTCCGATCAATTTGAAACCAAAGCAGCGGCCGAGAACAATTTGAAAACAAAGCAGTGGCCGAGAATAGAAAATTCGTATTCGGGATCGAACGGACCTTAATTGAAATGTTTTCAAACGAAAACGAATCAATTAAGGTCTATTAGACCCCAATTTCTCAAAAATCCGAAACAAATAAATCCCTAAATCGGAATTTAGGGTTCTTGCAATTCGTTTTGGGGCTTGATGGTTTGGGTACGAAATAGAGACGGAAATGATGATAAGAGTGGTGTTGCGGCTATTGGTTGAAGTTAGAGGTGGCGGCTATGGAGATTGTAATGTTGAAGACGAAGCAGCTCAGAAGAGATAGCTATGTCGTTTGGTTCGCTGCTTAGTCAGAGAAAATGGTTGAACGGCGTCACTGGTTCGTGGGGGGAGTGGCCGTTGGCGTGGCGGCGGGTGGCTGGCCGGTGGTCGAAGAAGAAGGAGAGCAGGGAGGGGTGTCTCTGGCGGCGGCTGGAGAAGAGTGAAGGAGAAAATGAAGGTGAATAATAGGGTTTGGGGGGTTTAGTATAATTAATTAGGGATTTAATTAGGACCGTTGGATGGATGAAAACCAACGGTCCAGATTAAAACGGGAATGGGTCGGGTTGTATTGGCCGGGTCAGGGAGACGGATCTGGTGGTTTGGACTGGGTAGTGTTTTGGGCCTTTCTTGATTTAATTGAATTTGGCCCAAATCGAATTTCACACAAAGCTTTAATTATTTCCTCCCTCTCAATTACTTTAAACTCCTAATTTATAAAAAAAAATAAAAAAAATTCTAACTACACTAAAAAAAATCAAATCAAATTAACTAATACTAATTATACTAACAATCGTTACATACAATTAAATATCAATTAAACATAAATCACATAATTAAGCATTTAAATGCTAAAAATGTAAAAAGATGAATTATTTTTTGTGATTTTCATTTTGTAAGATAAAATTAATTACTCCTAATTTCAAAGTTAGATAAAAATGTAAAACATGACATATTTTGTATATTTTTTATTAATTTAAACACATATAATCACGTATATATAAATGCAAACAATTACCAAAAATAACACGAAAGTTCACTAAAACACACATCGTAAAAAAAATAGACAATTTTTGTTTTGATTTTGTGGGAGTAATTCATGTTAGGCAAAAATCACGTGCTCACAGCTGCCTCTTTGCGCGAAAACCACGAAGAGTTTTTCGTGCAAAGATAAATGAGCAAATACGAGCGATTTTTTGCCCGTTTGAATACTCGGTGGGAAGCATTTTGAAAAAGTTTGACCGAGCCTTTGCTTCGGAGGCCTCCTACATATCCTGGGCTAAACAGGAATCAGGTCAATGTAGTTCGGGAAGTTTTGGTAGCTGGGACTACCGTGGACTGACACTTTGCTGTTACTGTTGCTATCGTTGCTGCTGTTGCTGCTTACTGCTTACTGATCTCCTTATTACACCAAAAGAAATCAAAGTCGAACTAGCTATGCTATCAAACTATGAGTTACAAGATTCCTATCTATGATTCTCTTGAAAACTTGATCTTGAATCTTAGCTGATTTGCGGTAGACCTCGATCCGAATCTTGATGCTCCACAAGCTGTACGTGTTTGTTTATTTCTGTAACATTGAGTGAAACGAGTCGGCGGAGCTTGTTACTTCAATCACCTTCTGAGCAATCCGCGCCTTTGTTTACTCCAACGTTTGAAATCTTTTCTTTCGGTTCTTTTCTTCTTTTCTTCACTCTGGATTGATGTTCCATTTGTAGGTTATCTCGATCCTTGCGTCCCGAGGTCAAACCTATTTAGACAACAAAACAAACAAACGAACGAAATTTTTCTGCCCCAGTTTTGCTAGGAAAATTTCGTGAGTTAGTTGTGACACAGAAAGTGATTAAAAGACTCTTTGGCATTGGGTAAGAAAGTCATGGTTTCACAAAGGTTCAAACGGCTTTCTGGCCGGGATTTTGTAGAAGAGTTTCACGGCTTTCTGGCCGGAATTCAAACAATATCTAACGATTTTGGCCGTCAGATCCTCGGTTTTTTGGCCGGGGTAAAAGTAAATGGCTCCGTAGTTTTCTGACTGGGAGATCCTCGGTTTTTTGACCGGGATGAAAGTTTCACGGCTTTCTGGCCGGAATTCAAACAATATCTAACGGTTTTTTGGCCGTCAGGATCCTCGGTTTTTTGGCCGGGGTAAAAGTAAATGGCTCCGCAGTTTTCTGACTGGGAGATCCTCGGTTTTCCGACCGGGATAAAAGTTTCACGGCTTTCTGGCCGGAATTCAAACAATATCTAACGGTTTTTTGGTCGTCAGACCCTCGGTTTTTTGGCCGGGGTTAAAGTAAATGGCTCCGCAGTTTTCCGACCGGGAGATCCTCGGTTTTCTGACGGGGATAAAAGTTTCACGGCTTTCTGGCCGAATTCAAACAATATCTAACGGTTTTTTGGTCGTCGGATCCTCGTTTTTTGGTCGGGGTAAAAGTAAATGGCTCGCAGTTTTTCCGACTCGGAGATCCTCGGTTTTCGACCGGGATAAAAGTTTCACGGCTTTCCGGTCGAATTCAAACAATATCTAACGGTTTTTGGTCGTCGGATCCTCGGTTTTTGGCCGGGTAAAAGTAAATGGCTCCGCAGTTTTCGACCGGGGAGATCCTCGGTTTTCTGACCGGGATAGTTTCACGGCTTTCGGCCGAATTCAAACAATATCTAACGGTTTTTTGGTCGTCGGATCCTCGGCTTTTTGGTCGGTAAAAGTAAATGGCTCTGCAGCTTTGATCGGGAGATCCTCGGTTTTCGACCGGATAAAAGTTTCACGGCTTTCGGTCGAATTCAAACAATATCTAACGATTTTTTGGCCGTCGGATCCTCGGTTTTTTGGCCGGGTAAAAATAAATGACTTCGCAGTTTTTCCGACCGGGAGATCCTCGGTTTCACGACCGGATAAAAGTTTCACGGCTTTCGGCCGAATTCAAACAATATCTAACGGTTTTTGGCCGTCGGATCCTCGGTTTTTTGGCCGGGGTAAAAATAAATGGCTCCGCAGTTTTCTGACTGGGGAGATCCTCGGTTTTCTGACCGGGATAAAAGTTTCACGGCTTTCGGCCGGAATTCAAACAATATCTAACGGTTTTTGGTCGTCAGATCCTCGGTTTTTTGGCCGGGGTAAAAGTAAATGGCTCCGCAGTTTTCCTGACTGGGGAGATCCTCGGTTTTCTGACCGGGATAAAAGTTTCACGGCTTTCTGGTCGGAATTCAAACAATATCTAACGGTTTTTTGGCCGTCGGATCCTCGGTTTTTGGCCGGGTAAAAGTAAATGGTTCCGCAGCTTTCGACTGGGAGATCCTCGTTTTCTGACCGGATAAAAGTTTCACGGCTTTCGGCCGAATTCAAACAATATCTAACGGTTTTTCGCCGTCGGATCCTCGGTTTTTTGGCCGGGGTAAAAGTAAATGGCTCCGCAGTTTTCTGACTGGGAGATCCTCGGTTTTCTGACCGGGCATAAAAGTTTCAACGGCTTTCTGGCCGGAATTCAAACAATGCCTAATGGTTTTTTGGCCGTCAGACCCTCGGTTTTTTGGCCGGGGTAAAAGTAAATGGTTCCGCAGCTTTTGACTCGGGAGATCCTCGGTTTTCTGACCGGGGATAAAAGTTTCACGGCTTTCTGGCCGGAATTCAAACAATATCTAACGGTTTTTTTGGCCGTCGGATCCTCGGTTTTTTGGCCGGGGTAAAAGTAAATGGCTCCGCAGTTTTCTGACTGGGGAGATCCTCGGTTTTCTGACCGGGATAAAAGTTTCACGGCTTTTTGGCCGGAATTCAAACAATATCTAACGGTTTTTTGGCCGTCAGATCCTCGGTTTTTGGCCGGGGTAAAAGTAAATGGCTCCGCAGTTTTCTGACTGGGAGATCCTCGGTTTTCTGACCGGGATAAAAGTTTCACGGCTTTCTGGCCGGAATTCAAACAATATCTAACGGTTTTTTTGGCCGTCAGATCCTCGGTTTTTTGGCCGGGGTAAAAGTAAATGGCTCCGCAGTTTTCTGACTGGGAGATCCTCGGTTTTCTGACCGGGATAAAAGTTTCACGGCTTTCTGGCCGGAATTCAAACAATATCTAACGGTTTTTGGCCGTCAGATCCTCGGTTTATCGGCCGGGGTAAAAGTAAATGGCTCCACAGTTTTCTGACTAGGAGATCCTCGGTTTCTGACCGGGGTCCAAACAGATATTGGACTGATACGATTTGATTCTCTTTTTCAGAGTTTTTCCTTTTCTTTTATTCTTTTTTTTTTGGCCTTCTTTTAGGCGTTCTTTTTAACCATCAATAAATGCATAAGATAAATCTCTAAAAAGAAACTTACTATTTATGTGTTTTCCTTGTTCCAAAGCCATTTCAAAGCTTGCGTATTTCACTTCTTCGAGTGGTACCTTCTCCTTGCACATTTAAACAGACCTGCTTTCAACAAAGAACATTTTATCAGTTGAAAAAGTGGTTGGCTTTGCGGCCTTGGTTATCTTCATTGCTTGATCGTTTCCCCATTTCCATTGAGAAGTTTGCTACCAATTGTCTTTGGAATGACTTCCTTTCGAACTGACCGGGTTCATTCCCGGAATTCCATGGGGATTTTTCGTGTAGGTTCTATCCTTCTGCCTTATTCTGTCTCTTCTAAGACCTTAGCCTTTGATTTCCGTTTCCTTTCTAAAACTCTTTTCCTTTGGAAACAATCGATCATTACGATCCAATCGTGGATTGTAACAATACACCACTGAGGCTGTTTTTCTTTTCTTCTTTACCAGGCGGAGTCCTGTACAACCGGTCCTGTCACCTTCCTTTGTAATATTTTCAGAATTAAAATTAAACCGAAAGGGATTCAAAGAAGAAGAATGAATCAAAGAATGGAAAAACGTATCAAAGATAGAGGAGTCCTTTTCGAGGGAGAAAAGAAGGACTTATCTGAGGTATACGCTGACTTTAACCAACATGACATGCTCCTCGGACTAGATGCTTGATCGTCACAAAACTCCCATTTTCTTATGAACCAAAACGGGTCTATATTTCCGAGCTAAGGAGCCGTGCCAGGACCTCTCGTGGTGAAACAAAATTTTCGGTTGATAGCGCCCTTTACGGGTTTTCGCCAATCGACCTCTCTCATTTCTCTTCTTACCATCGCCAGATAGCACTCTTTGCGAGTTTTTACCAACAGGCTCTCTCATTTTGTATTCCTCTACTTCCATCGTCTTATGGTGCCCGAAGGTTTTCACCAATAAGACTCTCTCATTTTATTTCTCTACCTCCATCGTCTTATGGTGCCCGAAGGTTTTCACCAATAAGACTCTCTCATTTTATTTCTTTTCATTCCAGGAACCCCGGATCGTAACAATGATGTTTTCACAACTTCCAATCGATCTTGAAGGAATTGTACTCGGTTCGGGTAACAAGAATTGTAAACAAAATTACAACTTTGGAATCATCTTGACGGATCTTAAACCGGATCAAAAATATCATCTGCCCCAGTTTCATTTTTGGGGAAACCGGGATTTTTGATTTGGTGTGACTGAACCTCAGGGAGAGGTTGCCTACGTATCCTTTCGGAATCAAGTCAGAACGTAGTTCAGGAACTTTGTTTTTGTTTTGTTTTTTTTTTTTTTTTTTTTTTTTTGGTTTGGTTTGGATTCCAAAGAGGGTAGCCAAAGAAAAGTAACCGGCTCAAAGAGTTTACAAAATGGTTGGTAGTGTTTGGGTAGCGGGAATAAAAGCCTTCAATCATTTCGACTTGTGAGGACCTCATTGAAGCAAGTTCAGACATAATACCTTTTCACAGCATCCGCATTCACAGCCGTTTCAGGATCTTTTCCTTCCATGTCTCCCAAGTATAATGCTCCTCTTGGCAGTATCTTCCTGATGATGTATGGTCCTTTCCAATTAGGAGCGAATTTTCCTTTTGCTTCCTCATGATGTGGAAGAATGCGTCTTAAAACCAACTGACCTACTTCGAAATTTCTCGGTCGTACTTTCTTGTTGTAAGCACGAGCCATTCTTTGTTGGTACAGTTGTCCGTGACAGACTGCAACCATTCGCTTTTCATCGATCAAAGTTAATTGCTCCAAACGAGTCTTAACCCACTCGCTATCTTCAATCTCTGCTTCAACAATTGTACGAAGCGAAGGAATTTCTACTTCTGCCGGTATCACAGCCTCAGTTCCATAGACTAGCAGGTATGGAGTTGCTCCCACCGATGTGCGTACTGTAGTACGGTATCCCAGTAAAGCGAACGGTAATTGTTCATGCCATTGTCTAGAACTTTGGATTGTCTTTCTCAAAATCTTCTTAATGTTTTTGTTTGCTGCTTCCACGGCACCATTGGCTTTGGGCCGATAAGGGGTGGAGTTCCTATGCGTTATTTTGAATTGCTCGCATATTTCTTCCATCAAATGACTATTCAGATTCGCAGCATTGTCTGTGATGATAGTTGCGGGTATACCAAAACGACAGATAAGATTTGAGTGTACAAAATCCACCACCGCTTTCTTGGTGACTGATTTGAGAGTGATGGCTTCAACCCATTTCGTGAAGTAATCGATAGCCACTAGTATGAATCGGTGTCCATTCGAAGCTTTTGGCTCAATCGGGCCGATGACATCCATTCCCCAAGCAACAAATGGCCACGGCGCTGACATAGGATGCAGCTCAGTTGGAGGTGCATGAATCAGATCTCCATGTACCTGACATTGATGGCATTTTCGGACAAAACCGAAACAATCTTTCTCCATGGTCATCCAATAATAACCTGCTCGAAGGATTTTCTTGGCTAAGACATACCCATTCATATGAGGCCCGCATACTCCTGCATGTACTTCGTGCATGATTCTTCCTGCTTCTTCGGCATCAACACACCTTAAAAGGTTAAGATCTGGGGTTCTTTTGTACATGACCTCGCCGCTCAAAAAGAAACCACCCGCATGTCTCCTAATGGTCCTCTTTTGATCTCCAGTAGCATGTTCTGGGTATTCTTGCGTTTTCAGAAATCTCCTGATATCGTAATACCATGGCTTGACGCTCGGTCCTTCTTCGATTGCATTGCAATAACCGTGGCTTTCCCTGATTTGAATTTCCAAGGGATTGACATGGGCGTTGCCCGGATAAGGTAGCATCGAAGCTAAAGTGGCAAGTGCGTCAGCTAGTTCATTGTGACATCGTGGGATATACCTGAACTCTATCGATGCAAATCGCTTGCCAAGAATGTTCACGTGCTGTCGATAAGGGAGGAGTTTAACGTCTCGAGTTTCCCATTCACCTTGAGATTGTTTGATAATTAGATCCGAATCTCCCATGATCAACAAATCTTCGACACCTTGATCAATTGCCATGTTCATACCCATGATACAAGCTTCATACTCAGCCGTATTGTTCGTGCAGAAGAAACGGAGCCTAGCCGTGGCCGGATAATGCTGACCAGCAGGAGAGATCAAGATTGCCCCGATCCCTACACCTTTAGCGTTTACCGCCCCATCGAAAAACATTTTCCAAGCATGACCGTCTTCCGAAACAACTTCTGTCGTATTTACCTCTTCATCAGGAAAGTAGGTATTCAATGGTTGATACTCTTCGTCGATCGGGTTCTCGGCCAAATGGTCTGCCAATGCTTGGGCCTTCATTGCCGTGCGAGTGACGTAGACTATGTCAAACTCAGTGAGCAGGATTTGCCACTTTGCCAATCTTCCGGTGGGCATCGGTTTCTGAAATATATACTTCAAAGGATCCAACCGAGTAATGAGGTGAGTCGTATGGGCTTGTAGGTAGTGTCTCAATTTCTGAGCGACCCAAGTTAAAGCACAACACGTTCTTTCCAGCAAAGTGTACTTGACCTCATAACTAGTGAATTTCTTGCTCGGGTAGTAAATCGCTTGCTCTTTCTTCTCTGCCGCATCACGTTGTCCGAGAACACAACCAAAAGAGTTTTCCAAGACTGTTAAATACAAGAAAAGAGGTCTCCCCGGCTCTGGCGGGACTAAGACTGGAGGGTTTGACAAATATTCTTTGATCTTGTCAAAAGCTTCTTGGCATTCAGTTGTCCATTTGATTGCAACATCTTTCTTCAACAACTTGAATATGGGTTCACATGTGGAAGTCAACTGAGCGATGAACCTACTGATGTAGTTCAGTCGGCCTAGAAGACTCATTACATCTTTCTTTGTTCTGGGGGGAGGTAAATCCCGGATGGATTTTATCTTTGTGGGATCTAATTCAATACCTCTTCTACTGACTATGAAACCCAAAAGTTTACCTGACGGGACTCCAAAAGCGCATTTGGCCGGATTCAGTTTCAAATCGTATTTCCGCAACCTCTCAAAGAATTTCCTCAAGTCTCGCACATGATCGCCTTGAGTTCCGGATTTGATGATCACATCGTCCACGTACACCTCTATTTCCTGATGCATCATGTCATGGAAAATGGCAGTCATAGCTCTCATGTATGTTTCTCCCGCGTTTTTCAAGCCGAATGGCATGACTCGGCAACAGTAAGTCCCCCAAGGTGTGGTAAAAGCAGTCTTCTCGCCGTCCTCTTCATCCATCAACACTTGATGATATCCCGCATAACAATCCACAAACGATTGTATCTCATGTTTGGCACAGTTATCAACAAGGACGTGGATGTTCGGTAAAGGAAAGTTATCTTTAGGACTCGCTTTATTCAAATCTCGGTAGTCAACACATACTCGAGTTTTTCCGTCTTTCTTTGGCACGGGCACAACATTAGCCAACCACGTGGTGTATTGTACCACTCGAATTACCCCTGTTTTCAACTGCTTAGTGATTTCTTCTTTGATTTTATCACTGATGTCAGCCTTGAACTTTCTTTGCTTCTGTTGCACCGAGCGACAGTCAGGGTAGATTGGCAATTTGTGCACCACTAGGTCAGCTCCTAATCCTTGCATGTCGTCGTAAGACCAAACAAACACGTCTTTAAATTCAAACAAGAGTTGGATTATTGCATCTCGTGTTTTCTCATCTGTGTGGATGCTTATCTTGGTCTCTCGGACCTCTTCATCAGTTCCCAAATTAACCGGTTCGTGTCATTCAAATTTGGCTTAGGTTTATTCTCGAAATGTTCCAATTCTCGATTTATTTCCCTAAAAGCCTCGTCTTCATCGTATTCCGGTTCTTGGTTCATTATTTCCAGATTAGGTGGCGTGTTCGGATTTGAGCATGAGTTCCGCAAGCATGTCATGTTATTTAAAGCCGCATTATTAGGACTGAAAAGGAAGAATAAATAACAAAATTAGAAAGAGTGCAAAAGTAAGGAAATATTTATTTTATTTTCTTGGAATTTTTTGAAAACAAACAAAATTACATTGGGGAAACCAAAAATACAAGAAAACAAAGAAAAATCATCCAAGCTACGTCCTGAAGTAACTTATGATGAAGGAAAAACGACAGGACAAATCTACTAGAACTCCCGCCTGATTGGGAAAGGCGTGGCTTTCCAATTTTGCAATTTAGCTTCAGGGCCCACATACAGCACCTCAGCGGTGCTTGTTCCTTCTCCCGATTGGACCATATTAACATCATAGAGCATTTGCCTCATGGCCCCACATATGTCTTCAATTTCCTCCGCTGTAAAGACCTCGTCTTCTTCTTCTTCACTGTACCTTGGTCGGACAAAAGTTTGGTACAGATGCGGCAATGGTTGCGGCAAAACCCATCCTTTCTCCTTTCTCTTTTTGGCCCATCTTTCATCTTCAGGGGTTGGGCGAAAGCCCACTCCGAAAAACTTTTCAGCTACAGGTAAAGTTATCAGCTTCGGCACTCCTTGTAGGGACTTTCCCAAACCTTTTCCTGGCTGGAAGCCATGTTTAATCATTTCTTTCGCCACCATGATGGAGGCATTAGACAAAAAAGGTTGGGGGAGAGGGTTCCCTTCTTCGTGTTGATCCGCCAACACAATCTCGAAAGCTTGATAGACAATGTTTTCGCTTCCCGCTTCCGCTTCCAAGCAAGGTATGGATGGATCTCGATAAATTGATTGCTCATCTTCCCCGTGGACCACGATCTCTTGTCCCTTGTGCTCAAATTTCAACATCTGATGGAGGGTAGAGGGCACAGCTTCGGCCGCATGAATCCATGGTCTCCCTAGAAGAAAATTGTAAGAAGTGTCCATATCCAAGACTTGGAATGTCACTTCGAAGTCCACCGGGCCGACGGTCATAATCACATCAATCTCTCTGACGGTATCTCTTTTCACACCGTCAAAAGCTCGCACACATATGTTGTTAGGCCGAATCCTTTCAGCTCCGATTCCTATGCGGCCTAAAGTGGAAAGCGGGCATATGTCTACCCCCGAACCCCCGTCAACCATGACCCTCTTCATATAGTAGCCTTCGCTTTTGACAGTCAAATGTAAAGCTTTGTTGTGGGCGGCACCCTCCAAAGGCAAATCAGCTTTACTGAAGGAAATCTGATTGATCGCGAAGAATCTTTCTGTCATTCTTTCAAGTTGTTCGGATGAAGTCTCAATAGGCACGTATGCCTCATTCAAAGCTTTTAGCAAAACCTTTCGATGTTCAGTAGACTTCATTAGAAGGGACAACATCGACACCTGCTCTGGGCATTTATGCAGTTGGTCTATCACCTCATAATCAGGCATTTGCATCTTTTGAAAAAAGACCTCTGCCTCTTCAGCACTTACAGGTTTCTTCGACGGGAAACGCCTTTGCGTGGCGTTATTTACCTCCTCCGTGTTTAAGTACTTCTGTCCTAGGACACTCTCAGATGAATTTCCCACAATCTCTTTCCCTTTGCGCATAACAAGTGTTCGTTGGTAGCTCCAGGGTACTGCGGACGGATCTGTCATTGGTTTTTGTTGCATGCGTGCAATAACCACAGGTTCATCTGGTTTTCGGGCCACATAAGTTCCCTTTGGTACATACATTGATGTTTCTCTCTTTAAATGGAACTTCTTGGGGGCACCTATGGACAATGGTTTTTCCACTCTACCTCGCGGGAGGTAAAGGACTCCGCCCTTCTGAGACGATGCTTTCAATTCAATCGTCTTTTCGGATTCGGTTTCAAGAGCTTCAACCTTTTTCCCCATTTTCTCTTGTTTCGGGGTAGCCTCAGGACGCTTCTCTATGTTGGCGATGGCGATTATCGCTTTCAAAGCTGGGTCAAATTCTTTGTCATCACAAATCATCCCAATCACCGGTCCGTTGTTGTGGGCTGGTAATGGGTTGTTTGTCACATTTGGGATGTCTTCATCTGCGAAGACTATCCTCCCTTGATTGATCAAATCTTGCACCGCCTTCTTTAACGTCCAACAATTGTCGGTGCTATGTCCCTCAACACCTGAATGATAGGCACAGTATATTCCTCGCTGGTAGGCAGGAGAGTCCGGATTCTGCCTGTTCTGCGGAACGGGCTGCAGTAGGTTCTCTTGCCTGAGTTTTGGAAAAAGAGTGGAATACGGCTCCCCTATCGGTG
>JASVEL010012449.1:0-28507 GCA_032618575.1 Nicotiana noctiflora | reverse complement strand
TAATCTCTTATATTTGAAGGTAAGTTGAAAGTAATTCCTTAAGTATGCACAATTTTGATCATTTCAGTTTACCAAATTTTAACACTTTTGTCTCCGTTAAATATTTAACAATTTATGTTCATTATACTTGACATAAACTATGGGGGAAAAAAGATTTACCCTTAGAATACCCACAAAATCCTATTAACTCCTAACAAATGCAATATAAAATTGCATTAGACATAACATAAAAATAATAGAAATTACATCTTAAAAAGTTGCATCAAACTCTATAAATAGATCAAACATAACATAAAATATATAAGTTATACCTATAAACGTGAGGCCCAGCTAATCTTCTTTATTTTCTTCACCGTTTTGCCCAAATCTAAGACGGTGGCTAAACTTATAAGACAGTCAAACTCGTTTATAAGCATTTTTTGACTTATCTATGTGTTTAGTAAAATTAAAAGTGTTTATAAGTTATAAGGCAAAATAAGCCAAAAATCATAAGTTGGTCTCCCCCAACTTATCAAATATCAGCTTATAAACAATTTAGGTTTGACCAAAATATTTACTATTATATCCCTAAAGTACTCCTTTTTAAAACAAAACCCTTTGTATAGCAATTCTTAAGTTGTCTATTATTAATTTCAGCACTTTCATCCAAACACCTAACTGCTTATTTTTTAAATCAATCTTAGCACTTAAAAGTACTTTTCAGCACCGAATGTTTATTAGTTACTCTAAATGAGCTAAGCTAAACGGGCCTAATAAATGGAGTTCGTTAAATCTTTGATACTCCCTCCGTTTCATATTAAATAAGGTACTTTACTGTTTAGTCTGTTCCAAAATAAATGAAAATTTCTAAATTTGGAAATAATTCAACTTTAAACTCTTTCATTTTACCCATTTACCCTTAATGAAAAGTTTTTATAACCACACAAATGTTATGGCTCATTAAACTTTTTACCCCTTAAACCTTTAAAACCACAAGTTCCTAAAGTCAGTATTTGTTTTTTCTTAAACTTTATACCGAGTCAAACTGCCTCATGTAATATGAAACAGAGTGAATAATAATTTGGACAAACTTAAAGGATCAAAATTGCTCAGTGTTTACTTAATGGACTAGTTTGAACATGCCATCAAACGTAAGGGACTATTTTTGTCATTTTCTCTACTTAACACAATCAACCACGGTGACTCTCCAAAGAAGAAGAGGAGGAGAAGAGACAAAGTGAAATACTGAGTAGAGACTAATTTGGGATGGAGGGTGGCAAAGGAGGAGGAGTGGTGAAGCACATATTGCTAGCCAAGTTCAAAGATGGAATTCCAGCAGATCAAATCGACCAACTGATTAAGCAATATGCTAATCTTGTCAATCTCATTGAACCTATGAAAGCTTTTCATTGGTATTTATTCTCTCCTCTATAAAATTTTCAACATTTCTGCTCAACCCCTTGTTGCCTTATCTGTGGGTAATTTCTGTCTTTCTAGTTTAGTAAACAACATTGGAGCAACCCCTCTTTATGTGTGTGTGTGTGTTTTTTAGGTTCAATGTTGACATTCTTGGTTCTTACCATTAGAAAAATTAGAACTTTGACATTCTTGGTTTTCATTAGGGTATTGATTTTGTTAAGTTAAAGTTCAATTTGATAAAGAGAAATTTTTTAAGATCTGTTGAACTTAGCTGATTTGGAAAAAAAAATACTTACAATTTATAGATCAAGTATTGAAGAGCAACCCCTCTGTGTGTGTGTGTGTGTATGTTTCCGTTTGTTTTAGGTTCAATGTTGACATTCTTGGTTCTTATTAGTAGAAAAATTGAAACTTTGAGATTCTTGGTTTACATTAGGGTATTGATTTTGGTGAGTTAAAGGTCAATGTGATAAAGAAATTTTTTTAAGATCTGTGGAACTTAGCTGATTGGGGAAAAAAAAAGAACTTACAATTTATAGATCAAGTATTGGCGAGCACATATAACTTGTTAGATGGAACATTAACCCTAGATGTCAGGCTAGTAAAATGCTACTTCTAAAGTGTTCGTTAAGGTCATCTACCATTCAAGAGGTAATGATCTCCATCTCGACAAATTTGAATAGAAGAAAACGACCCTACAAAGATCGTCATTATTTGCACATCTAGATATCACAATATTTCGTCAGGAGAGAATAAGGTTTTGTGACTTTGTGCTGAGAATCAAAACTGAATTTCAGAATATGTAACTCGGCCACCCCTGTTCTCTCTGTCCCTTCCTCTAGAGTTTATGAAAATTGTGGTCTTCCCTGCCTCGCCCTACCCTGCTCAAAGGCTCCCCCGCCTGCCTGATTGCCATTCAGCTTCTACATGTCTTCAGGAGCTTTGCCCATAGTGTTATCACGGGCGAAAGTGCAAAAAAACTCTATGGTCGTTAGGGATTTAAACGCAAAGTGTAAATAAAGTGTGGGCTTAAAAAAAGTACAAATATGTATGTAGTTTAGGGCTAATAACTATAAGCATAAATAACAAATATATGGACAAAAAAATTGGAAAACAAATTACGATAAAATACATATCAATTGTTTAATGGCGCCTCTTCAGGATTACGCTCATTGGCAAAGAAAAGTATGCCTTAGAGCCTTGATGATGACACTGAAGCGTCTGCTAAGCGAGGCCAAGCGCTCAACATGTTTTGCACCTCGCTCCAAGGCTCACTTTAACTGCACCTTTGACAACATTGTTTCCACGGAAGTTGTGCCACTAAAATTTCGCTTATAAACTCCCGTGTTTGGGTCTAGTGGTAAGAGCACAACTCATTATATGTGGGTTAGGCGCACATTATGGGTTCGAAACCTGCAAAAGATAAAAACGTAGTATTTAGGATCCATTATTAGTTGTACCACTGGCCCTTGGGGATTTAACAACAACTACAACAACTATCCAGTATAGTCCCACAAGGTGGGGTCTGGGGAGGGTAATATGTAGACAAGCCTTACCCCTACCCAAAAGGGTAGAGGGGATGTTTCCAATCGACCCTCGGCTTAGAGAAGGAAAGGGAAAGCAACAACAAAAACAAAAACAAAAGAGCATTAGCAATTCCGGCAGAAATCGCATAAATAGTTATCTAAACATAAGAATTATACATAAAATGATATGCAATAATATCAAACAGTAGCTACCATAAATAACTACCATAAGGGGGACACAATCCAATGCACGAATCATCTATGAGTCGCCCTGACAAGCCTCACCTAACCCCGGGAAAGGAGTACAAAAAATTCTAGGAGCCCCTATCCTTCAACCCTGATACTAGACCTCCAGACTTTTCTATCAAGGGCCATATCCTCGGAAATATGCATCCTAGCCATGTCATGCCTAATCACCTCTCCCCAATACCTCTTAGGCCTCCCTCTGCCTCTCCTCACGCCGACCACCGCCAGTCGCTCACAACTTCTCACCGGGGCATCAGGACTTCTCCTCCGCACATGCCCGAACCACCTGAGCCTCGATTCACGCATCTTCTCATCCAAAAAATTGCACATATAAACTCTGAACTTTAAGAGCTTATCCTGTTGAATCAAATATCAATTTTTTATTGATATTTGCTTAGTGGAAAGGAATTTGGACGTAATATTTTGGCTTGCTTCTGGTGACAAAGCTCTAAGGCTTTATATCTAGTAACTTTGGGCAAAACGGATATTGCGAGGTATGAGAATGGTAGCCTTGAGACAGTTGATACTGACTCCTGCCGGTTCTCACTTCGCATGATCAAAATCGAGTGGAATTTTAGGTCTGTTTCCTATAGTTCATACAATTGTATTGAAATGTAATTTGTGTATGTTATTGCAGGGGAGAGAATGTAAGTATAGAGAACTTCCACCAAGGTTTCACTCATGTTTTTGAGTCAACGTTCGACAGTACAGAAGGTATTGCAGAGTATATAGATCATCCGGATCATGTTGAATATGCAAATATATTGCTTCCTCAGCTGGAGAAAGTCCTTGTCATCGACTACAAACCAGAGAAAGTCGGTCCCTGAACTGGATTCACCAACCTAGTGAAAGGCATATCAGTTTTACTTTGCTGTGCTGAAATCCAATAAGAATGACAAACTTTTCTAAAGGGTCTGTGTCTTGCTTGTTTGAAACTATTGTATTACTTGTTAGCTGCTAAAGTTAGTAACTGATGGTCAGCTTGAACTGTGTAAGCTTATACTCCTATTACAATCTCAAGGGAGAATGCTCCTCTTTCTTCTCTTCCCCGGGGGAATGAATGATGAAACATCGTAAGTGCGTTAATAAACTCAGATTTTGTTATGTAGTTGGGTTAAGAGAAAGGGTCTCTTATCCTAGATAGATTCTAGAGGTCGTTTGGTATGCAGGGTAAGGTATGGTACTAAATTTATACTATATTTGATTGACAGTATAAATTTATGCCGTCACCATAGTATAAATTTGGTCCTAGACTTAATCCTGGATTTCCCATCTTATCCCATCAAACTTTGTATTATTTTATCCCACCTCGGAGGTGGGATAAACTAGTCTAGGGATTATAGGCCCAAGACTATTATCCCTGGAATAATTTATTCCGCATAACAAACGACCCTAAGTGTTTTCAATATCTCCTTTTCTTACATAGAAGGTAAAACACATCCATTGTTCATGTGCAACATGAATGCCATAGATCATTTACTTTGTGTGAACAAATCTCACAGGTAACCAACCAAAGAAAATAATTGAAAATAAAGACTTGAAATACACTAACCAAATAGATATTGCTACTTGTTGCTATCCGAGAGAGGCCAGTAAATGCATTTGGATATTCCACTGATGGACAAACCTTGCTAAGTGTCTTGCGGGTATCCAAATGTATCCCTTTTCAACCAATTAAAATGATTATCTGGTGTAGAAATTGTACTTCTGTTTGACAAAATATACTCTTTTTTGGTTCTAACGATCGTTATAAGAAGCTTATTAGCTCGACTATTTGGATTCACGCTAGAAACCTTGACACAACATTCTCATTTCAACAATCCATGTTAATAATTGATGGCCAAAAGGAACAAGGAATGGTATACATTTGGCTAACAAAACAAAAATCACTTGTCCATAGTTTAACGCCAATGAGACCTCTTTTTCTGCAAAGTTAAAAGCATTCAACGAGAAAGCTATAGTCCATCTTCTCTAAAATGGCACCTCATCCATGCAAAAATTATTTGAATGTACATGTTAAATATGTTCCTCTAATATGTCGATAAAGCAAAATCGCTCAACGCTGATCAAAAACAATGAAACTCAAATTAATGGCATTTAAACACGACATACAGCTCCTGGCTTTATTACAGATAAGAATATGCAGAACAGAAACATTAAGTTGGAAGTACTTTGGAAAATAAATTAAGAGAGAAGAGGAAGGTGATGAGGTGGCAATTAGAAAATCTGCTCCAAGTATTCAAGATACTCAGAGGAAAACAAAAACAAGGATATGACACTATTTTTATATGTGAATGGGCTTGTCGTAAGTGGCCATGGCTGCTTCTTTCAGAGCCTCACTCATTGTTGGATGTGCATGGCATGTTCGAGCAATGTCCTCACTTGATGCTCCATAATGCAAAGCAAGGACAGCCTCGTGAATAAGCTCCCCTGCATTTGGCGACATAATATGAACACCCAAGATTTTGTCGGTCTCCTTCTCAGCAAGTACCTTTACAATTCCCTCAGCATCATCAATTGCTTTGGCCCTACTGTTTGCAAGGAATGGAAATTTGCCTACGCGATAATCAACTCCAAGTGCCTTCACTTGTTCTTCAGTTTTCCCAACAGAAGCCACCTCTGGGTGCGTGTAAACAACACCAGGAACCAAATCGTAGTCCACGTGACCCTCCTTGCCTGCAATGAATTCCACACAAGCAACACCATCCTCCTCTGCCTTGTGAGCCAGCATTGGCCCAGGAATGACATCACCAATTGCATGTACCCCCGGGACATTAGTTGCAAAACGTTCATTGACCAAGATTCGACCAGCCTTGTCAGTTTCAACACCTATCTTGTCCAATCCAAGCCCTGAAGTGAATGGAATCCTACCAGCAGAAACAAGAACAACATCAGCCTCAAGAGTAGTTTGATCACCACCAGCTGCAGGTTCAAGGGTCAACTTCACACCATCACCAACAGTCTCAACTGATACGACCTTAGTTTTAAGCAAGAACTTCATCTTTTGCTTCTCAAGAGAACGTTGGAATTGCTTGCGAACTTCGCCATCCATGGATGGAACAATATCAGGTCCAAATTCAACAACAGTCACCTCTGAGCCAAGACGGCCCCAGACAGATCCCATTTCAAGGCCTATGTAGCCAGCACCAATAACAACAAGCTTTTTTGGAACTTCGGTCAAAGCTAAAGCTCCAGTGGATGATACAATTCTCTTCTCATCAATGGTTAGCCCAGGTAGACTTTTGACATCAGAACCAGTGGCAATTATAATATTCTTCCCTTTAACAACAGTATTACCACCTTCCACAGTGTCAACAGAAATTTCAGAAGGAGAAAGGAATTTTCCATAGCCCTTAACATAGTTCACTTTGTTCTTCTTGAATAGACCCTCAATACCTCGTGTTAAGTTAGCCACAGCTTTATCTTTTTGGCCCATCATGGCAGGAAGATCTACCTCAACAGAAGAGAACTTCACACCATGATTAGCAAATGAATGTTGAGCTTCATGGTACATGTGGGAGGAATGAAGAAGCGCCTACGCATGAAAAGCAGAAAGAACAAACTTGAAGAATTAGATGTCAAAAGGTGACTGCAAAGCTTTGAGCAGTCATTAACAAGACAGATAGGCATAACTCAAGCACTACTCTACCAAATTATTTTCAGAGTACCGTTGTTAACTTACTATGCAGAAGAATGACCTTAAGTGTATGATGTCACAAAAACAGAATGCTAACTAGCAACCTACTCGAACATAACTCTATAATTTAGTATCATTAGGAGAAAAATGGAGATCATAAGATAAATATCCACCCAATGGTTAACCTATTGCACACTAGGTTATATATGATCACCAATCAAAATAGTCTCTAAGGGAAGTTAAGTCTTTCAATTCACAACAAGAGCAATGTTATTAAAAGCCATCGCTTCCTTGCATAAAGTGATGAAGTGATTTGCGAAGTGAGGGGTTATCGCTTCATGGGGAAAGCTGAGAAATGTGTACTTCAACGAAGCGTGCACTTTAATTCTCGCTTTTCCCTTCAAGCCCCAATCGCTTCATTGAGGGGTTATTGCTTCATGGCTGAGAAATATGTACTTCAAAGAAGCGTGCACTTCAATTCTCGCTTTTCCCTTCAAGCCACACTGACCTTGTCGCTGTTTTGCAATTTTTCGGCTTTTAAGAACACTGAACAGGAGAAGCCTCAAGCATGTCACATTTTAAGGGCATCAAAGAGACAGAGTTAGCCATATGGGAAAAGTTGTACACTGTACACATATAATTCAGTTTAAGGTATCACTTAAAATATGTCTTCCTAAGCAGCCAAACCAAGGGAAGATGCACAATCACTGGAAACAGTATTTAACCTTCAGAGCCTTTGACAAAAAATAGAAGAAAGAAAAGTCTACCAAAATATTTGCAAGAAAAACTTTCACTAAGATCAAAAGCTACATCAAGATAATATACCTCATTTATGGCAGGTCAACCGAAACGTTTGGTCTTTAATTAACATCACTAAAACTATTGAAAGGAGAAATGCCACATTTTAAACTTTACATTTAGAAAAGATGAAGTAATTTGTAGTACAAAATACCTAGTTATCCATAATTCTATATGCCAGTTCAACTCAACTCGTCAATTGCAAAATCAGGATATCCAGTACCCTTCCAGTAATTTCCCACAACTGATGTCTGCTTCTAGTCATATTCAAGAGAACAATATCGCTCTCATCAACTAAGATAATTTCACTGTTGATTATGCAAGGTACCTTTACTTCTATATGTAAGTCACAAATCAACTCATCAACTGGAAATTAGTACTTTCAGTATTCCCTTCTAATACTTTCATATCACTCAATTTAGGTAAAGCTTGTATTTATTTTATCACTTAACTTAGGTCTAGCCGAGGGTCTTCGAAAACAACCTCTCTATCTTCACAAGGTAGGTAAAGCCTACGTACACACTACCCTCTCCAAACTCCACTTGTGAGATTACACTGGGTTTTTTGTTGTTATTATCATGTCTAGATAAATAACTTAATTCTAGTTCAAGTAGAAATTGCAAATTATATTCAGCACTAAAAATAACATATCATTCATTATGCAGCATATGTCTGATATAAACATCTTTAAAGACAATTAAAGTTCCTTTCTCTTTTATCAACCAAAAACATATATAATTAACACCTCACAGCTGGAAAGTCAGAATTATATACTAATATACTATATGGTGGTCTTTCTTATTTTTCCTTTTTCTGTATGGATGGCTTTGACACTTGATTGAAAAGTTAAGTTTGTCTCTGTTGCGGCTAAAGAAAAGGAAGAAAACCAATTCCATCATCTCCACCTAGTAGGAGGATCAAGTGCAATGCTTTCAAAAACAGAAAGTGGTACTTCAAAAGATGGCAAAACATTCCCATGGATTACAACAATTTTTCATCAAATGAAACAACTTCCCTCTTTTCAACTATCTCAACTTCAAACTAATTCTACCTAACATTCAGACATTATTATTAATCTAAAATACTCAAAATTTCGATAAAACACTTTATAATTTGCTTATTTTATTATTAATATATAAAGATATATATATATATGTTTTGTCAAAAAATTTCGTCAAATAAATATAGTATATGTGTTGTCAAAAAATATTTTTCACTTACTAACCAAACGCTAAAAGGAAAATATTTTTCCCAGAAAACATTTTCTATGAAAACACGAATAACATTATTTACAGAAAATGACTTATGTCACACCAAATGATTTCAATCCGGTCCCAAAGCTCACATTACAGAAACATCCATTATTCATTTATTCAATCACTAAAATATCGAACTGATATTTGACAACGGTCTGAAATGTAAAAGTTAACAAAAAGAATACTGCAAAAAGGGAATTTTAAGCTCGATTTTCAATAGCACACTACTCTCAATCGACATAATCGTCTTTATGTTAATTGAATACATAAATAAAAGCTGAATTTTCGCACACTATGGAAAAAATCAATAGAATCGCAATAACAAGCAATAGCAAAATCAATAGATCTAAAAAAAAAATTGATCAAAAAATAAAATAAATAGTAAAAATGTTTTACCTTAGAAGGAATACAACCAACATTGAGACAAGTACCACCAAGGGTACCGCGTTTCTCAATACAGGTAGTTTTGAGCCCAAGCTGTGCAGCTTTAATCGCCGCCACATAGCCGCCGGGTCCACCGCCGATAACAACGACGTCGTTTTCATCAGATCCCGAAGAGTAATTTCTGCTAAGAGAAAATGAATATTTGGATGTGCTATAGAGATATCTAGAAGATAAAATTGTTGTGACCTTTCGTCTTGCTAAGCTCCCTATCGCCATTATCTCCGGCTTCAAATTTTCTGATCTTTAATGAAAATTTGCGGCTTAAGGTTTTTGTAGAATATGAGGACCAGTTTGGTTAAATTTAAAATATTCGTCTGCGAAAGTGTGCGCTGTTTTAGTTTTATTTATTGCAGCTTGCGATATGGTGCGCTGCAGTACCCAATATACATGTATTACATTTGTTTTAATGCATCCGAACCCATTTGACTGAGCACGGAGTTTAAGAAAAGAAATAAGACTTTTAATTTTATGGTGTAAAATAAGGCACCTTTATATAGGCTATAAATCATTGCATAAAGGTAAATTATTTCCAAATAAGGAAAGGGATCATTTTTTTTTGCACGGACTAAAAAGGAAATACGTTCACATAAATACGATATATATATATATATATATATATATATATATATATATATATATATATATATATATATATTTTTTTTTTTTTTTTTTTTTTTTTTTTTTTACTTAACTAAACCGTATAATTTTTTAGCAAAAGAACTCCCGAAAATAAAGTCATACTCGGTAAGGAATGTTTTATCTTTTATAGTGAAATTTCAGTGGATTAGTAAGTTCTTAAAGCCACAGTCACACTTATATAATTTTGGATTCAACTAAAATTTGTTTTGATACAGGGTATCACTACTAATATATCACTATTTTTCTAAGAGGTATACATAATTACATGAAATTTTACTAAATTTTACAGATATCGATGACCCCTCTTGATATTGTATAAGTTCGCTTCTGCTTAACGCAGGTACCAAATATCCCATGGAGAACAGAAGAATTAGAGTAGTTATTCCAAATTGCACTATTTGGTTGACAACATAAAATAATTCATGAATAACTAATGTAGTATTTCGACGGTATTAAATATTTAATTGTATTAAGCTATGAAAAAATATACTATGAAGCAGTATTTTATTCGTGATAGAAAGTGAAATACGTGTGCAATATTAGCAATGCGTGGATGAATTATTTGAAGCAAAAAATCCTTTAAAGTAAATAATTCATGTACAATAATCTTTCGTTATTACTCCTCTCGCCCGTGCATTATAATCCTGCATAATTAGTGAATAAACAAAAAGAAAAATGAATATATAATACTTATTTGTTATTCTTAACAAAAAAATTCACCTAACTTTTATTTAATATTAGTATTTCTCAATTGTCATCGTCTGTACCTTTTAATGTTAATTTATCCGTTTTGCTGTAAAGGTTTTCCCCTGATTTGGCCAACCTTGCTCGAAAAAAGGGTCAAAAATGTAAGCTGGGAAATATAATAAGAGATGTCCTTTTGAAGACGTTTGATTAAAAAAATAGTGATGCAACAAGACCTAAGACTTTTAGTAAGAAAAATTCTTGCCTCAAATCCAAACAAGTTAAGGTCGATTATATGAATTCTTACTTATTATGTTACTTAATTTCTGTTTAAATTCATCTCAACAAAATATATTTTTAAGATTTATTATAAACAGATCAGCTTTTGATCCATACCCTACGATATGGAATAATTTTTAAATTTATTATAAACATATCAGCTTTTGATCCATACCCTACGATATGGAATAATACCGAATATGTTATTGTACCTTACCAAATATCTTCTTTGATAGAACTTTAAACCGATAATATGAGCAAAAGCTAATTCTTTAATCAAAAAAAGTAAAGAAAAATAAAATAAAGGAAAACGCCAAAGATAAACGGATAAGAAAAGATTGAGATAGCACAAGTTAAAGGGATTGGTGATTCACACACTTGAGATAATGCATATGTTGGTCAAAAGGCATCTGATTTATCATATGGTAATAAAATATCCTTTATTGCAGGAAATTATGTCCTCACAACTCTATTGTTTGGCTGAAAATAGATTAGGAGCCCTCCAATCTACATGAGGCAGATCACTCTTTCAAATTGAAAGCCACACAATAATAAGTGCTTAAAAACAGGCAGCAAAACATAAAGCAACTTAAATTTGAGAAATAAGTCAATGGTTTAACCTCAGGGATATGATCGGATGGATAAAATCTCCTCACTATTAACCTGGATTTCCGTTTTGAGCCCTAGAAATAAAATTAAAAAAAAAACAGGTAAGAATCGCTTCCTCCTTTACGCAGCACAATCAAAATTAATCGAGGCTTCATCACGAATATCGAACACCGAATGAAAAACCAAAATAAAAAATCTATGATTTAAACTATTGAACATAGATGGCTGAAATGGTAAAAATGCATTATGACAAAACAAGATGAATTTCAGAAATAACTCAAATATCATACCATGAGTTATCCTTTCATTAAAAAGAATTGGCAAACAGATATACTACTAGAATGCACTAGCCTTACAAAACTGCTGGCTGCTTGTTCTCAATTCCCTGAAGCAGCCTCAAACAGATCAAAGTTATTGCTCACAAGACCAGAAATAAACAATAATCCGTACTTACACATTGTAGTAAAAAATACTATGTGGTCAAACAATGCAAGTTTACACTCAATTGCTTCCTAATAAACTTTGCAGCTTCTTCCTCGCCTCTTCGGACAAACTGCAACACCTGAATCTTGGCCTTTGGGATGGAACTGAAGCCTGATGATCAGGAGAAGTAAAGCACACAACAATTGCAGTGAGGTTGTCGTCTACGTCCCTACATAAAGCATGATTCACAAGTTCTTTAGCAGACTCTTGCGGGTCATTATGCAGCCTAAGCTCACGGCGGACAACATTCACTGCTTCTTGGTTCGACATCACATCCCATATACCATCGCAACCAATTATCATGAACTCGTCATCTTCAGTCAACAACATTTGCTTAACTTCTGGTTCTGCTGTAAGAGGAGATGCAGATCCAAACGGAAGCTTCATATACCAATCCCCAAGAGCACGAGTAACTGCAAGATCACCATTTAGGAAGCCATATTCAATAATACCGCCTAAGTTCTCAACTCTTTGTCGCTCCACCAGAGAAGTAGGCCTATGATCTTGAGACAACTGGACTGCAACGCCTTTCCTACAAAGGACAGCACGACAATCACCGGCATTAGCAACAACTAGATGTCTTCCCAAAACCAGGGCAGTTATTGCTGTTGTTCCACAAGAGGCATTAACACTACATTCATCCGCCAAGGCAAGATCAGCTTTTAAGAACGCTCTACAATGAGAACTCTCCAGTTCTTCCATGAATTCCTGATCAACAGCAGATGCTTGCGGCAAATCAGCATCTTCAAAGAAAAATCTCATTGCGTTAGTCCTGACATAAGCAGCTGCATCAGCACCTCCATGACCATCGAAAACAGCATAGAACGAGCCCGGAAGAGGCCAATTGTAGAGAGAACCCAACTGAGCTGAAAGATCATCAACACGAATGTGTTCATCTTCATTGGATCTACGAGGCCCAATATCAGTGTAGCTACCCGAACGAATAGATGGGAGAAATTTGCTTCTAGCTGAATCGATGATTGTTGCAGGAGTACTAGTTGAGCATCTCACACCCTGATAATTGCAAAATATAAAAGGTCAGAACATTGCATTTCAATCACTCTATAACCACATAGGAGTAACAAATATCAACAAGCACCACAAAAATCAACAACTCATTCGAGCATAGCATAGCCAAATAACTCAAAACAATAATCTTCAACGACATTCCCATTCAGAAAGTACCCAAAAAAATCATCTGGAGAGACCTAATAAAATTTAATCAAGTTACTCCAATTCCTTCGGTGAATAGAAAAAGCAATCAACTACACCTTAATTCCAAACAAGTTCCAATCAGGTATATGAGACCTCTCAAAGAATTCATCATAGTTAAATAACTTTTACAACGACCTTCAACTTAAATAAAATATTCAGTTTAATTCAATTTCTTTAGGGAATAGAAAATCAAGTACCTCAATACCAAACTAGTCCTGGTCAGCTATATGAGACTTCTCAAAGTATTCATCATAGTTGCACAATTTCAGAATTAAAAACAACCCAAAAAGAAAAATTAAGCTTCTTTCTTTTTCTCCCTTTTTCATAGCAATAATATCTCTATCAGATTAACTATTTAACTTCAAACCCTAAATAAATAATACATCAGAACCTCTATGCAGCTCCAAGAAAATCTATACTTCTAACCTCTCACTAACTAATGATCACGCTCGTTATTAAAAAACAAGGTCACTAATGATCATGCTAAGGCAAAAATAATTTGTTACATGTGGGTGGCGAAAGCACAATTTTCACCAAGGGAATTCCGAAAACAAAAAGGTGAACATACAAAGAAGTTAAGGGGATTCAATTTCAAATATCTATACATGAAAAAAAAATTGAACTTATACACACAGTATAATAGCGGCGGAAGGGGATCGCCTGAACCCCTTCCGCCTACCAAGCTCCGCCCGTGGCCGGCGGTAGCAGATACCTAATAATTAGTCAAAAAACTAACTCAAACACCGCCGTTATTACAAAAAAAAATAGACAAAACAAAGGATAATAGAGGAATAGTAAGAGAGGAAATCGGATACGTACCGAATCAGAACGAGAAATATCAATGGAAACTGAATCAACAGAAACGCTCAAAATCTCGGCATCGACAACTACCATCGTATTCATCGTCGTTGAACTCTTCTTCACAGTCATCAAAACTAAAATCAACACAAAATTGCTAAACAGATTGATCGAACGTTATTTGGTTAAAGAGATAATTAGGGTTTAATATAATCCTTGAAAAATTGAGAAAAGCAGGTGGTTATTGAGAATTTATAGAGGATTAAAGAGGCGGCTTAGGAAAGTTGAGCTTACTCGGATTAAATAGTCGTGTGGGTAGGAACGCGTAACGCAAAAGGCAAAATAGCCTCAACCTTATATCAAAAAGGAAAAAAGTCTCCTAATTATTTTCCTTTTTGGATTTGGTTTATGTATAGGAAAGTCAGACGTTTAGTCTTAGGGGTCGTTTGTATGATGGCCAAATAAAAATAATTTTAGGATAAAAATTTAATACTATTATTTTATCTCTTATTTGGTTATTAATATTAGAAAAATTAAATAGTATACTTGTCAGAATTTAAAATAATAATCATGCGATAAAGTAGTAAGATTGATAATCTTAATATTAATAAATATATCAAACAGTTAATAAGATATAATATCATTATAACTAATACGGAGTAATAGCATAATTAATCTCAGCATAACTACTTATATTATAACTAATCTCAATGCAAACATACCTTATCTTTAAATGATCCTTAATGTATATTTAATTATTCATTTCTTTTTCTTACGGGTTTCATTTTTATATTTGATATATACTATAATGCATCACCATCAATTTTTTCATAAGTACCACTTTATTTTATTTTATGTCACATTATTTGTTTATGTAAAGAAATAAACCTAATAAACTCAATTTAACTGTTTATAACCATATAACATAAGAGGACCAAATATCCTATCTGAAACTGCTGGATATTCTAACGCTTCTCACAAACTCTCCATCCGGACGTCTAAAATGTGAACAATACAATATTAAGGGCCTAATATTGAGTTAATCATACACTCCCAAGATTCTGCTTGTGAAATATGACTAGATTGTTGTTATTGTTGCAAGAATTCTGATGGATCCAACTCAAATATTATGAAATAAAACGATCTTACATTGAACTCAATTCAAAAATTAGCTAAAAAAGCGCATAAAATTATACAAGAAGACCAAAGATTCCATCCCACAGCCTATGTATTATGTAGCTGATGATGGAGAGTGTATCGAAATTGTGGTAAAAAACAAACATCATATCAAAGTTGAAGTGTGTTTGTCCAATGCACATAATTTTTTGAAAGTAGTGATATATTCTCCCTCTATTTCGAAATAATATACCACAAATTTAAAGATTTTTTTTTACTCTGTACCTAGTTAAATGAGATCATATAAGTTGAAACGGTGGAAGTATAAAAACAGAATAAATTTTTTCATATGTTTCAAAAAAAAAAGAGTATTACATAAATTAAAGTAATGAGAATTGTGGCCTTTTCGAAATTTTGTTGGCCGGAGAAAAGAAAAGAAAAAAACTCGAAATAATTACCTCTTTCTTACAAGCAAAGGACGTGTCACATCACCTTTTGCTAATTAAGCCTTTTACTTGGTTCCTATTAGGTTGTCCTACTTTTTAGGAAGAAATTTTAGAAAAACTATAAATTAAAATGGTATTACGAGAGCTTATAAAAAAATAAAAAATAAAACAATTCTAAATTTTGTTTTATATTGTTACTTTGGAATTTTAATAATGTGTTCTTTAGTCTATTTTTTGAGGATGAACCGGCTTGTTAATTCACATTAAAATTGCTCAAATTCTATATACCAATTCCCAAAAGTAATAATTGATGACTAGTGACAGAGCCATCTTATGCTAAGGGGTGTCAATGGACGTCGCCGGAAAACTATAATATTGTAGCTAGGCCAAAAAATTATTTGTATGCGTTGACTCCTCTTAGCTTCTTTGTGTGTTTAACTTTTTTATATAATTTGATATTTTTTAATGAAATTTCTGGCTCCCTGAAAATAAATTAAAAGTAATATCGTTTTTAAGAGTAATAATTGGAGGTAGCTTATGGCAAAATTATAGTATGTTACACTATCGAATAATCATTGAAAAAATACACATTTTTCATTTGTTGAAACAATGACTAGGGCCAGAAGCATCCTTTCTATTCACGAAAGTTCTATAAAAATGTCAACCTTATTAAATCCAAGTTAGAACGCCATTAGTCACGCTAATAAATACTTTATTCGTTAATCTGGTGTAACAAATAGAGCAACCAATTATTAATGCCAAGTCTACGCTGACTTGAATAAATTATACATTGTTTATCCATATTATATGTAATACATTAGTTCTTATTAAATTAAAATTAATAATACTATAAATTATTGAATCTCTTTGGCATAAGAAAACCTTTTATCGTCAGACGTGGCATTCTTATATATTTATTGCATCATCTTGGTAAAGTTTTCAAGTTCGCCACTGATAACAATCTTTTTTCTTTTTCTAGAGGACCTACGAGCTTTACGAAACATTACAAAAAAACTCCTTTGTTTTTCAATCGCCCCACGAATACAAATGTCCATAAAGATTTACGAGATTCTCAATCACTCTTTTTAGTGGATAAGAATAGTACAGGAAGTGAGGGAGACCAAGCCGAGTCACTAGTAGAATAACCATTTCTCACATGTCAAGTTGAATATAAATAAATGAATACAGTCTCAACTAAAAATATCAGCCCGCGCCTTTGAGTTGAGGCCACCGGCGTGCAGAACGAACTAATCTGCGACCAACAAGTTTTTCGGAGCGAACAAAATTTTTAAAAAACAAACACACACATAAATAATTTATCTAGACTTCGCTGCATATGTAAATAATAAATGGGATGAATCATGTGCTCAATATTATGTTAATGCAAGACAAACAAGACAAATGAAGGAATATTTGTAGGTAAAGACGTAAAAAAGTGAAACAATTTCCCACGAGTTAATTAATAAAAACTGTACTGTAATAAGTACGTAAAACATGTTTCAGAATATCAGAATTCAGAACACGTACTCCATCAGTAAACGTTGTTTTCAGTGATTAAGAAAAAAAATGCGTTGATTAATTAATCAGTGACACGAATAGGCTAGAAAAAGAAGGATGACCATATTAAAAAGAAGCTCTTAAAGCTTTATTCCGTTTTTTAAACTACATTTGCAACAAATTAAATAAGCATTTTCCAAAACTTGTTTTTCTTCTGTTTAAGTGGCCATTTGGGACATAAGAATTGAAATTTTTCAAAATAGGGGGAAAAAAATTCAAATGAAAATGATATTTGAAATTGAGAGTTGTGTTCGGACATGAATATAATTTTGGATTGTTTTTAAAGTTTTGCAAGTGATCTGAGTGAAATTTTTTAAAAATAACTTTTTAAAATTTTTCAAATTTTGGAAAAATTCCAAAGTAAAATTGAAAATCTTATAAACAAACGCCGATTTTGATAAAAAAAAAATTAAAAATTTTGGAAAAAAGAAAAAATTTCTAATGTCCAAAGTGGCTCTAAAAGTAATTTTGATTGATACCAAGAGACAGTCTTATCTTCAAATAACAATAAAATGATTGCAGCTATATGACAAGATTGGTAAGTGCTTTTATTTGGCTAGATGTAGCAATTGAGACTTTTAAATCACCTATAAATTAAAATATAATAAAAACATATAGATGGAACGTTTTCCTTGTTGTTCCGGCCGAAAAAGATTGACATATTTCAATATTTGAAAACTCGTTATCGAGGCAGAGCTAGCACGTATATGTATAAACCAATAGCTTTTTCTCAAACCTTATATATGAAACCAGTAGCTTTTTCTCGAACCTAATATATATGTATAAAGAAATTCACTAATGTCAACAAATATTTGACTGTAATATAAAATTATTATTTTATATTAACTTGAAGTTGCTGCAAGTGACTCATAAACATCAAATCCTAGATTCGCTTGTAACTCTAACTCTGTTAATATCAACAACAATATAGTGCACATGAAACGATATACATTTGCAGTTTGACCTTTTTGTCAAAAATAGTAACAAACAGAATCATAATTGCAACTATTGAATCTGCAAAATTTTGTTACTCACTTTATAATTTGTAACTATTAGGATTGCACTAAGATCTACCGGCCATTCTTTTTCGTAGTGGTTGAGAGAGTCCTCTTCATGCCACTAGGTCAAGAGTTCGAGCCTTGGTACCTGACAAACAAGAAAAGGATTGCACTAAGATCACTCGCAGCAGTTCGGTTCGTGCTCTTTCTGCAGCTTCTCCCACAGACATAGTACCATTCTTGGAGTTTGATAATGTGCAAGAATATAGTCTGAGTCGCAACCAGCGTTGTGAAATCTATCATCGTCAACGTACTGTACTTTGTTACCCTTCCTCCGGAATTCCTCAACCCATATACCCACAGCAACATCCTCGAGTTTAAAAAGCTGGCAACAACACAAGATATACACAAGAAAACGACGTTATACACAAAAAAACAACAAACGAATTTAGCATTTTGAAAAGAATTTTAACATTAGAAATTTGTCTCATGTGCTCTTTTCTATTAATACAACAACAAACCCAGTCTGATCCTAATATGTGGGGGATGGGGAGGGTAGTCTATACGCAGACCTTACCCCTACCTAATGCAGGTAGAGAGGTTGTTTCCAATAGACCCTCGGCTCTCTTTTCTAATAATGACAAATGCTTTTTTGTTCTTTTTTGATAATAGTAGTGTCCAGGCCAACTAACGTGCACCTCGACTGTTCCATCGAGCACCTACCACATACATATATGCTCTTTGATTTATTCTTTCACATTTTCTTCCTTCTTTTACTTTCCTTTAGGGTACACTTCTCTATCAGACATAACGGGCTCCCAAAGAAGCGGGGTCAATATAGAATGAAGGGGACAACCCTAATCTTGTGTTGGCTTTGCCAACTTACTGAATTGGAGGTGCAGAAAAGCGGCTTGGGGCTTGGGCCGGGCGCAAACTAAGAGAGCCATTCCATTTAGGGCGAGACAAAAAGGGCGGGCATGGACGATCTTGTGTCCGAGCCGATTGCTCAGACTACAACTCTTCACTTATTATTTTAGTATAGGCCGCCTATCCTGGAATGGAATGTGATTAATCATATACCTCTCGTTTCGTTTTCATATTCTAAACTTATTCATCTTTATCCTAGGGGTGATATGTTTGGAACTTGCTATATATTTGTACTAGTTCGTGGCAAGAAGATAGAAAAATCAGTTAAAAAGAAAGTAGAATTTGTTTCATAATAATGTCAAATGAGTATTACCATTAGTTCCCTTTCTTGATGGCCCTGAACGATGAACTTAGCTATATCTCGAGAAATAATATAACCTGGTCCATGCGCCCAAGGGGGATAGGAGGAAGGCGGATATTCCTGCAGAAAGAAGTTATGATTAAGGAAGATTATAACATGCTACGAAGATACAAGTTTAGAAATAGAATACCTCGGCACTGATGTACCACTTGTTATCTTTTTCCCTATGGGGTGCTGACTCGAAAGATATTCCACCATATAATAGGCCATTAGGATCTTTTCCTTTTAGGCTTGATAAAACTTGATCAATCCTCACAAAAGCGTCATCATCCGTCTTCATAACATATTTGGCAGGTAGGATTTTAACCTGCAATTTTAAGAACAGTAATGCTTTAGCCAGATGCTATTTGACAAATCTTTCCGATATCTATATCTATGCAGTAAGAAAATATTCCTAGTTAACAATATGTGGGGATAAATTTCTTTTCATCTTCTCATATTTGGGGAGAGTTTGCAACAGTATTCGGCCTAGAAATTCTCTCTCTATTTCTAAAACTAATGATATTGGCACTTTTGGAATGATTTCATCATGAGTTTTGGAATAGCCTAGAATTTCTGAAAAGGTTGCCGCTGGTAGGCTAAAAAACTTTTCTTTTACTTAAAGTCACGAATAAATTCAATCTTGTTTTCATAAATAGTTGAAAGTCCGTACGCCCATAATGCAAATTGCGATGGTCTTCAAAGTGAGCAGGCTGTAGTAATCAACAAAAGGCAATAATTGGACATCTCCATAGGCTTGTGCTTCCTTCCATAGCTCAAAGTTGACCTGCCTATTTTTGTCCTGCATTTATTTTCAAAATTACACAAAATAATAATCAATTCCAAATAGAGTGATGAAAAATGTCAGACAACCTAATTGAGCAACAAAGGAGAAACAAGAATAAAGTGCTTGATTTAGACTCTTAATAATGTCCTCTAATCAACCATTATCAGGAACAAAGAGTAGTAAACGCAAAATGATATTGCTACAGCAACGGATGCAGTAAATTGATTCAAGATCTCATAAATCTAAGAGAACCAACAACAACAACAAACCCAGTGATTTCCCACAAGTGGGTCTGGGGAGGTAAAATGTATGCAGCTTACCCCTACCCTGGAAGGGTAGAGAGGTTGTTTTCGATAGGATGGAAAAAAGTAATGGCAACAAGGAGGAACAACAACAAGATAAAAATATGACCGAGGCCAAGGCAGCCATTAAACTCTAGGAAGTAAATAATAAAAGGAGGGCTGCAGCAACCTTATTATACTGCATTTAGTACTTTAAATAGATGCTAGAATATGAAAATTAGGGACTATAAATAACTGTCCTTCCAACTGAATGCCTTCACTTACAAGACCAATAAAAAATCGGACAGCTACTTCACCCGAGCGCACAGCTTCATATTGCATCCATGTTCTTCTCAGTGCCATCCTTCTCTCAAAATTGTTTCCAGTAGAGAAAACCCCAATTAACATGACGAGCCTCCTTTTAGGAGTTGGTGGAGCTTTGAGGTCCTCAACATCAAAATCCAAGTCCAAATCATTGGAAACAGGCAATCCTTTGGCTAAGATCGATATGATGTCCAAACCACCTATCACATTGACTCCACTAACCAACCAAGGTTCGAGCTTCTGCATTTGTGAAAACAGCACTATAAAAGGAGTTATCCATTAACTTCAGGCGACAGTACTACAAGATAATAAAGCTCAGTGATATTGCTGAATCTAGCAACACTTACCTCTCTATATGCAAAAGAAGTCTCGTGTCTTCCATTGACAGTCATATGAAACCCCTCTATACCGGCCCATAGTGTTGCAGTAAATGGATTACCTTCAAGAAAAGGGTAGTTGGATGTACCATAGGCACTAACATTTGACACATCCACAGACTTTGGACTGCTAGGACTGGTCGCATTTGCAATTTCCTCTACATTATTTCGGAAAATTTTGGCATTGCACTTGACTAGTCCATCAACTAATATATGTAGGAAGAAATGTCAGATTAATAGAATATAAGAGAAACCGCACTAAGATGCTAATAATTACTACTGGATGTTTATTTGAAAATATTGGACACTGGAAAAGGGTTGCCATTTCTAAAGCACTACAAAGCAAGCAATTGAAATACTTTTCTGTAAAGCTGTTGTCCGATTTGCTTCCGTTAAACAGAGAACTAAGACATTTCACAGGATACACTGTGATAAGTAGAAATTACCTTGGCCGAGGTACATGCTATCATTATATGATGTCAACATTAAATTAAAAAGGGGCCAGTTCATCTACTGACTAATGGCATTACAACTTCATAAAACATTCTCCAATATGCTATATGACTTATCAAATAGTATGTTTGGAACAATTCCTTTTCAGATAAATGCTGAGATGGTCATTTCATAGAATGGTTGAGTTTATAATAACAAACTTATCAAAAACTTGAAATCTGTGGCTGAACTCACTAAAAACAACCCTCTTTATTCACGTGGGGGGACCCTTTTTTTTAATTAAAAGATAAAGTAAAATTCACGTGGGGGACCCCATTACGATGGAGGATGTATTTCCCATATGCTAACTTTGTGAATACATGAAAGCTATGCATATTTTCCTCCCTTGCTTTGATAGGAAGCTTATATTAAATACTTATTGTAAAGTTCTAGAACTATCTATTTGAAGCACTTGCAACATCAGATAATTTTCAGAAAAGGGTGGAATCCACTAAATGCAGCCTATAAAGAGCCACGAAAATAGCATGAATCCCTCTTTAGGAAAAAAAACCTTGTAGCAAGTAAGATAACATCTAAGGTAGAAGACTATCTCTAATAAAGATATCCAAGATCACATATAATGGTTTCTTCACTGAATAAACGCAAATTAGTTGATGAAAAATGCTAAGTAAAGTTTGTTGTATGATTTACCTTTATTCATGTCGGTAGAGCCATGATCAGGGCATTTTTCCACTTTACTCCATCCTAATTCATCAGTCCACGTATTCTGAGTGATAAGTGGCTCCTTCGTCAAGTTCTCCCCGGGCAAGATTACATTATAGCTCAAAACTATAGGAGGCTTTAATTCCTCAGGAAGTTTCGTGCCCACAAGCTCGATTTGAAAACTTTCTTGTTTTGCATCAGGTATGCCTATCACAGTAATAGATGAATCCTCAACTAAGCCACAAGGGATCGTAAGATTGCTCCCATCCCTTGACGTTGTTGCATTAAATGCAGTCACAGAATAAGGGCACTCCTCGATTTCCTTCTCATCCAAAGATTTAGTAGCCTTCCTTTTCTTAATAAACGACGACAAATTGTTCCATGCTATAGCAGCTTCCTTAACTCCTTGAGCAGTTCCATTCAAACCATCTGATCTCGATAACAACAATCTCATCTCATCCCATACTAACAATGCCTTAGACTCTTCCTTTGAAAAATTATAATTCAAGCTATATAGTTCATTAAGCCCTTCGACATTAATAAGATGCGGTTTTTCCTTAAAAGTAACTAACTCTACTACTGATTTTGATTCAGGCAATTTGACATTTTCATCTACAACATCATTTGAACCTTCATTATTATTGTTATTGAAAAACTCATAAGCTGATTGCTTTTTTGGAGATTCTCCGACACCACTGCTGTATGATTTTCCGACATTGCTATATCTAGTGAACAAGACTATTGCAAGAACAAAAATAAGCAGAAATCCAGCCCATTTCTTCCTTCCCACTTTTCTTGATAATATATACTTCTTCATTCCCTACTTAACTTCAGATTGCACTTAACTTACCCCCCCCCCCCCCCCCCAAAAAAAAAAAAAAAAAAACAACCCCACCCTCCCAACAAGGTGGATACAATACTTAGTATTTGACACCCAAGAACTGTAAAAATTAAATCTTTACAGATTGCACTAAACTACCCCCACCCCCTCTCCCCACAAGGTGGATCCAATACTTCGTCTTTGACACCCAAGAATTGTAAAAATTGAATCTTTACAGATTGCACTAAACTAACCCGCACTAAACTAACCCACCCCCACCCCACCTTCCAATACTTAGTTTTTTGACACCAAGAATTGAAAAAATTGAATCTTTACAAACCCCAGAAGAGATATACAGATGCTAATCACAATCTTGAAAATTGAAAAGTGACTAACTTTATGCTTCTTCTTTTTTGGGATTCTTGTTTCTACAGTAAATGAACTTCAGAAAGTAATAAAGTTTACTATTTCAAGTAAATGGGCTTAAAGGAAAAGGTGGGAAAGATGAAGAAGAAACACAAGAGCTAAAATTAAGCCTTGAATGAACCTCTGGATCTGCAGAGAATGAAAGCAAAAAATTTCTTGATTCCACTGAATAATGAACTGAATTTAAAGTCTGTGAAAATAGTGGGAAGTTGGTATTGGAGATTTGTCTTAGTTTCTTCCAACTTGGTTCCGTTCTGCTCCGAGATATTAGTTCAAGAGTCACTCTTCAGCCATTTACTAACGAGTCAACATTTTATTTTTGTCGGAAGATAGGTATATTTCTATTTTTTTTTGTTTAAATGGGAACCTTAATTGTTGGAATTTGAAATTATTTTTGTTTGATTTCTCATTTGGTATCTGCATCCAGTAAGCCATTACGCCTATAGTAAAAAGGTCATAGGACCCCTTATCTCTTTTTTTCTTCGTTTTTCGATCCTATATGTTTGCCTATCCCTTAAGCAATTTGCATATATAAGAGAAAAATAATGACAATTGTCATATCTCCCTTTTTAGTACCTTTCTTTTCCCCGAAAAATGAGAATAAGGTATACCTCGTTAATTATCAATACACCCGGAATGGGATATAATAACAACGAGGAAGGAGTTTTTCCAATTTAAGGACAATTAGATCAGGATTTTATTTGAAATTTCAAAGTCGCCACTTGAGGAAATAATGGTGTCCCAAGTCACCGGTTTAATCCCGAATCTGAGGAAGTTGACTCTCTTTTAACAGTCTGCGCAACAAGAAATCCGGATAAGGAATTCTGTTAACCCGGGAGAAGGTGTTAGGCACTCCTGAATTCCGTGGTTTTAGCGCGGTCGCTCAATTGTCATTTTTTATTTTACTTGATTTCACTATATGCTTTTTACAACGTGTGCATGTTCCGTTTTCAATATTTTATGAATTGCGACATTGCAAAAACGTATTTCGAGTCACACCGCAACCAGTGCGCCTGTGACTTTAACACGTTTCGGCTTCGCCGAGATTTAAGATTCGAGTCACATTAGATGTGCACTCATATTAAGGAAAGTATATTTTAAAATCGTGCCTTATAGCGTCTACGACTTATTATTCTTTTGGAAAGACCGTGGAATATACTAAACGGTCTTCCAGAATCTATCACTTATTATTATTTATATGGGGGCTCCGCTTATTTTGTTTTCATACGAGGCTCGTCCCATTTATTTTAATAGTCCAATCCTAATGAATACTACATTTTCTATTTTTGGTTTTTCCTTAGTCATTTTAATTATGTTATAATTTTACAAGCATATCGAGGCCCTATCATTTATATTTCCAGGCCTGAACGTTTGGGGCTCGAATTTTGTAGACCAGCTTGCATATCTGGGTTTCAGAAACCCAGAATACGCTCAAGTCATTGTTCAAAAGCCCAAATACAAGTCTAATTGGATTCAGTCCTGATGTTCTTCAGGCCCGGACCAAACGAGAGAAAAAGAAGGAACAGAATTGGAATTTCATGATATACACAGATACTCGAAATCAATAGAAGAATCAACCAAATTGTATTTATTTCAAAAAGAGAAATGGGAGTACAGAATTAACTATATCAAATCTAAATCACCATTATCTAACACTATCGAATCTTAATAACAAACTATTTTTCTTCATACTTTATCAGTAACGAATTACTTAGCTATGCAAACAGGATTATTATCGATTAAAAATAACAGATTATTACTTAACTACGCAAACATGATTATTACTCAACGTATTACTAATTATGACTCATGCTCTTCTGATTTTAATTATCAATTGCTAACTCAAACAATAGGCTATTTCTGTAACTACTTCGGTTAGTCATATGATACTTAACTTTGTAATTAACTACTGATTTTAGCTTATGCCTTTTCCAGTTTTTATTGAATTATTAAAACAAAGAGATAAACAAAAGCTAAGTTAATTATTACGTTCTAATCCATTTTATTACTATGGTTATATGCAGGTTACGAAACTATTTTTTAACCTAGGTGAGTTAGTTTAACTAATTCCTATTTTTAAACTAAATCTAGGTGATTACAGCTACTTCTACTCTAATCTATATACTATCTATTACATTATCATCAGCGTCACCTCATATTTCATATAGATCAGTTATACAAGCATTCCCTATCAAATTACAATGATCTTATTATGCAATAAATAAAAAACATATGAAATATAACAGAAATACTCTCTTCTGAAATCAATTCATAGTATTCATTTCTTCAATATCAACTGCCAATTACATGTTTGAGTAAGAGTTGTGTATCCGATTCAGCAAAGTAAATCTATGAGTCTATGAATGCAAATGAAGAAGGATAATCAATTGATCACAGCAGCAAAACACAGCAGCAGAATCGAATCAACAGAACAAACACAATAAACACACTTGAACAACACAGTCGAACGAAGTTTTCAAGCTCAGCAAATAAGTAATCCAATAGCAAACTTGATGAAGACCCAATATAATCCAACAAATGAGAGTAATAGAAGACCCTAATTGAGTTTCAGAACTATGCTCGACTATACCCAGGAATTCACTCTTAGTTTATGATATTTCACTCTTAATTTCAGAAGTTTTCTCTGAATTTCTGGAATCCAGCCTTTTCAAGCTTAATTACAGCCTATTTATAGGTGTTATTTGTGAAATTTTGAGGGGGAAATTCAAAAATCTTGTTACTAATTCCCTCCCCTTAATTCTTTTATTTATTGGAGTTTAGTACCGTTTTTCAGATTAGAAATGCCTTCCAGCCTTTGCTGGAAGGTTCTAGGGTGATATTTTTGATTCTGTTATGGGTCTATTACTATAGTACCCTCACTTGCTAAGGGTTTTAACAATTAAGCTTTTTTACTAGGTCTGTTTTACCCTTTATTTTGTGTATTATTGCAGAAATACTAGGCCTGAATGTCTAATTTATCCCTGCAGGCTCTATTAAATCTACAACTATGCCATTTTTATTCCTTTTTATACCCTTGCTATTACTGATTAATTACCCGACCTGTCCAAGGTCTAGGTATTCTGGTTTTAATTGTTATTTAACTGCTGGCCATCAATTACAAGTCATTTAAGACTTGGCCAGCTTTAAACCTTAATTTCTTTCAATTTTAACCTCTTTAAGAGGTAACCTTTCTGTTATTACTTATTGAATTTACAGGACTAGCCCGTTTCTTACTTAGAATTCAAACACTATGCAGAATTAGCCATTTTATTGTTTTGGCTTAGAGAATTAGCCACTTTTAGACTTAGGCTTAGAATTACAGAGTTAGTCACTTTTTAGACTTAGGCTTAGCCTTGTAGAATTAGCCATTTTAAACATAGGTTTTTAGACTTACAGAATTAGCCATTTTTAGACTTAGGCTTTTAGACTTACGGAATTAGTCACTCCAATGTCTCAGGAGTGGCTATTTTAATCAAACAGACCTTAAGTCATTTCAATTGTAGCCCACTTATGTTATTTTTCAATTTTAGCCAATCAAATTACTTTCAATATTAGCGAATTAACTAATCAGTTATCTATTGCCGCTATAACCAATACCATAAAGCACAATAGGACTAATCATAGTCTAATACATGAATCTATTACAAATACATCCCACTTATGTCAATTTGCACACATAGACACAATAAAAAATCATTTATCATTTAACCAAAACTTAGAGGGAAATTAGATAATGGTTGAATCTCAATTAAACAACTCATAACTCAGATTTAAGCATAGCTAACAAATCCAACATAAGGAAGCATAGTCACAACATATTCATGCACAAACTTATAAAAAACCCTAAGACGCTCAAATATATCAATGAGGCATAATAGATAGGATTGATGACATGCTAATGATAGAAAGTTTCAGAGTGTTTATTATACTAAAAAAACATAGATATTAGAAAATGAACTATTGAAGGCATGTTATAATAGGAAACATAAAAAAATGAAATAATCAGAAGATAGAAGATGAAGAGATATTAACAACTAAACACGCAGAAAAGATTAACTACGACTAACAAAGAAAGCAAAAATAACCAAAGAAAACATGCTAGCAATCGAATCATAAGAGAACAGTAGAGAATGTCTTAGCTTAGCAGGAACTGTCTCCTGAGATTCCTTATTCTTTTCTTTCTTTCTTTTTCCTTTTCTTGTTTCTATTCTTTTCTTTTCTTCCAGTTTCTTTTAGACTTCAGAGACTCAAAGTCTTTATTTTTTCAGATTTTCTTTGACTGGTTGGTTTCTTGGGTTTTTGTGGTAGAGAGGGTGTTATATAGGTATAGGGGTGTAACGACCCGACTCGTCGTTACGGGAGTTATCGCCCCATTTTCTTCATTTAACACTTCAATATGATTATTTATATGTGTTCAGAAAGTTAGAAGCAAATCGGAAGGAATTTAGATAGAAATGAGGTCATATATCTCTTTATGAAAAGGATAGTTTGGAAAAGTCAACTGAATATTGACCGATGAGTTAGAAAGCTCAGAATCGAATTCTGATGATTCGACTAGTTTCGGGGGATCATTTATGACTTAGGAGAGCAATCAGAATCGGTGTTAGGTAATTATGATTTGAATATGAAGCTTTCATATAGGAGGAAGAAGATGACGATGGTTTAAAATGGCGGAGGTTTGGAGTTGTCGATGGACTATTGGATGTGTATGGTGGAGAAAAAAGAGAAATAAATATTTTTTAAAGATTAATTCTTTTTTTAATAATATAGGACCCACAAATCCACATGTCATATTAATAAAGACCAAACATGTGGCATGACATTCATGTCAGAGGGATTGGCGAACAAGTTCAACAAAAAGTATTTATTAGTATTCATTTCGTCAAGTTGAAGTGTTCAAATGTGAAAAATATAAGTTAATGTATCGGCTTTACAAACCGG
>JASVEL010012448.1:0-169587 GCA_032618575.1 Nicotiana noctiflora | reverse complement strand
TCCGATTTTGATAGCTTCGGCGAAAGGTTTTCCCATTGCCGACATCATATTTTGGAAGTAATCGGGCTCTTGAGCTTGGAGAAAAGTCGTGACCATTTCAATTTCGTCCGTGGGGGGTTTCACCCTGGACGCTTGCTCTCGCCACTTGATGGCATATTCTCTGAAGCTTTCTGAGGGCTTCTTTTTTAAGTTCGATAGAGAATTCCCGTCCGGCGCAATATCGATGTTGTATTGGAATTGTTTTACAAAATCTCTGGCCAGATCATCCCAGATGTGCCATCGAGATATGTCTTGATCCATATACCACTCCGATGCTATTCCGACCAAACTCTCTCCGAAGTACGCCATCAACAATTCTTCCTTGCCGCCGGCACCCCTCAATTGATTGCAGTATTTCTTCAAATGAGCAATGGGGTCGCCATGTCCGTTGTACTTTTCGAACTTTGGTGTCTTAAAACCTGATGGCAAATGGACGTGCGGGAACATGCACAGATCGGCGTAAGATACACTTTTCTGTCCACTCAGACCTTGCATGTTCTTAAAGCTTTGTTCCAAACTCCTCATTCTTTTTGCCATCTCCTCCTGCTCGGGGGTCTTTGGATTTTGGCTCGGTAGGAACTCATATCGAGGTGGTTGAGAATATGTATTGGCTGCAACCTGGGTATGGTCCCGTGTGAGTGGTGGTGCTGGGAATGTAAAGGATGAGGAGTCGAAGAAAGGATCATGTGCGGTGGGGTGCGTTGTGATTGGAACTGGCAATTCAACGGACGTTCTTGCAGATGTATCATGTGGTGCTACCCGAGGATGGGAGGTGGAGGGTGATTCAGAGAGGTTTGTAACATTGGAATACCCGAACAGAGTAGGCGGGTAATTGATGGGGGTATTTGTAATACCGCTTGACCTGAGAAGAATTTCAGGGAACCCAGGGACCAGACTCGGGGGCTCTTTCCCGTTGTTCCAATCGTCCAACATCTCGAGCATGCGGCAACGCAACATTCTATTCTCCTCCAAAGCTGCCGACTCAGTAGCCGGGATGGTTGTCAATGAGCTTTCCTCCGAAACGGGAATGGTTGCTAAAGGCATTTCTGAAGACATGTCGGCACCCTTTTTTGACCTAGTGAAAATAGGAATGAGTACTTTCAGGCTGCCGAACTTTTCCTTTGGACCTTGTGAAGTACGAATGTGGTGCAAGATTACCGCAAAGTCAACCACTTTTACTAAAACCTGGATTTTGGCAAACAAACGGTTAGTCTGAAACAACATAACAGATAAGTAATCTCACGTTGGGTGTGATGCACTTATACAGGTGACAAAGTTGCTACATGTATTCGTTTGCGATGCGTCATTCCGGTTTGTATCGATCTTCTTTTCTCTTAACTTCTTTCCCCCCCCCCCTCTTTTTTTTCACTTTTATTTTTATTTATTTATTTTTTAGTGATGGTCGAATCTTATGTGGATTGCCTACGTATCATGTCCCCGCATGAATCAGACCGGGCGTAGTTCGGAAACAATAAACATAAGATGAAGTGTTCATGAATTTTATTTCAACAAACTTAAAACTTGAAACACTTGCAAAATGTCAACAATGGAGAAAAATTCGTACAAGGACAAACAGACTCTAAAACAAAAGACTCTCCTAAGCATGTTCCAACGCCTCGAATCTTTGCGCCCGGGGGGCGTTGTTTGGCCTTGCTGCAGTTCTTGGTGTAAGATCTTTCTGTATATTCCCCAATTCTGCCATGACTTGGTGGACACATTCCATGATTGAAGAAAAGAGGGCAGGCCGAGGTACTTGTTCGCAGTTCAAACACTTCATAGTAATGTAGTGCCCGATCTCATTGATCCTGGTTCTGATTATGTCTTTTTCTCTGAGCAGCTGCCCTATGTGCCCGTTCTTTGCCCCTAATACTTGAGAGTTGCCGGAGACATGGTCCAAGAGCCTATCTATTTGTCTTTCCATCCGTGCCATCAAGTTGTGACAACGGTCTCTATCTGCTTTAGCATCCTGGACTTGCCTGAGAGTTCGCTCTTTAAGAGTGGCATTTGCTTTTCTCAAATCAACGATGATCGCATCATAATCTTTCTCTACTTGTTGTAGACGGAGTGCTTCTTGGTGGGCCGCTCTCTTCCATTTTGTTCGGACCGCAACCAAAGCCGCTTTTGCCTTCTCCAAGTCTTCTTGGTGTTCAAAGGCTTTTCTTTCCAAATCGTTTATCAGCATTTGATCACTCCGACTCCTCCTTGACCTTTCTGCGGCCAATTGCATCTCTTGAATTCGAGTTTGGAGTGCTTCTCTTTCCTGCTCCCAACCGGCCCTTTCCCGATCGAAGTCGGCCTGTTGTATGTCCATGGCTGCTTCCAGGATTCCTTTGTCTTCTTTTAAAGTGTTGATGCAAGATTGGAAATTTTGTGCTGTTTCATGCTCAACCTCTCTAACTCTGGCTTCTATTTCTCTCTCCCAATCGACGGCATACTTCACTGACCTTTCTGACCTTTGCTCCGGTATTGGTTGGTTGTGGAACCATTCAAGATAAGCGAGACTCACTTCTCCCCGTTCCCGATCGGCAACCATTTCGTTGATGTCGGAGAGTCGACTATCGAACCACACCTTCTGTGCATAAGTCTCCCTCGGGGTCTCTTCTGTCACAAATTCCCATACAAATGATCGCATATCCTCAATTGGGGCCTTTTTCTGTTCTCTTCCCAGCTGCCGCATGACACGTAGCGGGGCATATGGTTGGAAACCCCCGAAACCCATTAATATGTAGAATGGGCGGTATGTCGACATATGCATGATTTTGGCGGAAGGGAACCAATAATAATTCCAGGTAAGTTGATCGGCTCTCAAAGAGTTGAGGAGTTCTTGCCAAGTCCCCAAGTCTTCTGGAAGGTTACAACGGGCGGCTCTGTTTGTATGACAGCGAATATAATTCAACCAATCTGCTTTGAAGTTTATCACAATTGGGTGATGGTAGAGATGCTCTATAAACCACATTTGTAATAAAATATTGCAACCCTCAAAATAGTCTTGTCCTTCTTGGCACCGAGTTAAGGCCCGGAAGATGTCTCCTAGTATCATCGGAAGAACAGTGTGTTCCTCGTTACTCCGTAGATATGAGACCACCGCAGCTAAACGGATTCTGATGCGTCCACCACGTTCGGGAAAAACCATGGTTCCCAAAAAAGCGATCATGAAAGCATAGATTCTTAAATCTCCCCAGTCGTCATAATTTAGCTGGTTAACAAATTCGACGTTTGAGAATTTCCCAAACCCTTCCTTATCACCAAATCTGTCGTAGAGATAATCTAGTGGCACCCAACCGTTCTCCAGACAACCGAGGGGAACCCGCCCGAGACATAGCTTTTTCAAGAAGTTATTCACACCCATCTGCCTAGGAGCTGCAGGTCTCATCTTGTGCAAATCTCTTCCGAGCCCTGTGAGTCCGCCCAATTCTTCCAAAGTGGGTGTCATTTCACAATCCCGAAATTTGAACACATTGCTTGTTGAGTCCCAAAAACTCACTAAAGCTCTGATCACATTTTTATCCGGTTTTATCATCATGATGTCCGGAAGAAACTTGAGGTGCTTGTGAACTTGATTTCTTTCCCAAGCTGAAAAACTAGCCCACCATTTACGGAGCCGATCTGGGGTTTTGTCCTGGACCATGAACATAGGCGGCATTTCGTCTCTCACCCTTTTCTGGCCGATTCGTTGCGAGGAAGTCATGCTGATCCTAGAAAAGATAAAAAATGGATTTAAGATTTTTTTTCAAAATTTTTATTTTTTATTTTTTATTATATATAAAAAAACGAATCTTGTTAATACGGCCTTTCAGCACTTGAAGAAGATTTGAAGGCTGTATAACAGGATACCAGTGTGATATCTATATTCCGTTTTGCAAAATTAGTCCTCCGGCGCCCCTTTTGAGGCGTTTGGCTATTTTTGCAAAATTTCCTAACTCTCGACTAAGAACAAAAATCCTAATTCTAATATATTTTTTTTTTATTTTTTTTTTTTATTTTTTTTATTTTCTTAAAAAAATCAGTATTAGTTGAGCCCGATATGGGTTGCCTACGTATCTCATTTTTGGTGAGAATCAAACTTGCGTAGTTCGAAAATAAAAGAACTAAATCATTTTAAGAAAAGAAAACGAACTATTTTTTAAACGGCATTTCTAAAACAAATTATTTTCAAAGGAACTAAGAAAATTTATTTGGAAATTTATTTTCAAAGAAACTAAACTATTTTTGTAAAATTAAGAAAATTTATTTGGAATTTTTTTTTTTTTACATTTTTCGAATTTATTTTTAAAAAAAACTAACTATTTTCGTAAAATTAAGAGAATTTATTTGGAAATTTTTTTTTTTTTTTTTTTTTCATTTTTCAGAAATTATTTTCAAAGAACTAACTATTTTCATAAAATTAAGAAAATTTATTTGAAATTTTTTGCAATTTTTCAGAATTTATTTTCAAAGAATTAACTATTTTCATAAAATTAAGAAAATTTAGTTTGGAATTTTTGCAATTTTTCAGAATTTATTTTCAAAGAATTAACTATTTTCATAAAATTAAGAAAATTTAGTTTGGAATTTTTTTTTTTTTTTTTTTTTTTTTTTTTTTTTTTTTTTTTTGCATTTTTTTTTTCAGAATTTATTTTCAAAGAACTAACTATTTTCATAAAATTATTTTAACTATATACCCTGACGTTTTCCACTTCTTCCTCTTTTTAACAAACCGGTCGGCATGTAAGATCGAAACAAATAAATGCACACAAAAGATGCAACAAGTTGGTCTTTTTGTTTCAGGTACACCTGTCCTAGACAGGCCCAACCCCTGTGTTGAGCCTCCTAAGTCAAATATGCACACGATGCAAATAAACGTTCCTATCGGGGATCCGGCATAAGGTTTTGTTATTCTAAGTCATCACCCTGTTGGAAAAAGTGTCTAGACTGGCTTTAACTCGAGCGGACAACTCGAGCCGAAGAGTGTCAGTGCACCGGTAGCATGGCTTTCCGGTTTAATTGACAAAACTCTCCGCCTAAACATGTGTGACTACAAAATCCTTCACCGGGTGCCAAGCACCACAGCTATCTTGAGAAAAACGGGCTATGTCCAGCAAATGCCCGGTATTATATTTCAAAAGACTTAGAAGAAGAAAAATGGGTATCGGCACAATTTATACACAATTCACAAAATATCAAAACAGTAAAACAATATTTAGCACATTAAATACAAACATATAATAAAATCAGATAATAAATAAGCCAAATATAATAATTATTCAAAGCTCGAATTCTTAAATCCCGAACCAGTGGTTCTGGGTTTGTGTCCCCAGCAGAGTCGCCAGAGCTGTCACACCTCCTTTGGCGCGCCCGCTACCCGGGGGTAGGAGCGCAATGGGAGTTTTTCCAATTTAAGTGACAATGTTCGAAACGGGATTATTTTATTTATTTCAGAGTCGCCACTTGGGATAAATTATGGTGTCCCAAGTCACCGATTTATTTAAATCCCGAATCGAGGAAATTTCGACTTTCCAAATGAAGTCTGCGAACCAGAAATTCTAAGTAAGGAATTCTGTTGACCCGAGGGAAGGTGTTAGGCACCCCCGGATCCCGTGGTTCTAGCACGGTCGCTTCAATTATTCTAAATGGCTAAAATTATCTGATTTTTAAAAATGTTTATAAATTAATATGCTTTAATTAAACTTCAAACCGCTCTATTAATTTGAAACCGGACCCAAAGAAAACAAAAACTAATTACAACAGACTCGGACTTTTGACAAATAAAAATATATCTGAATTACTTACTTTGAAACTATGCCGATTAAAGAAAACATTGTAAAAAAAAAGAAACTAAACTAAAAAAAAAATTCAATTTATTTAACATGATATCTCTTAAAATTATTGTCAGTTAAAGAATCATACCAAATGATGTGTTATTTCTTAGCTTTTAACTTATGGCCGGGGATTGAATGAAAAGATGTGGATCAGTAGAAAATTGACCAAAATATGCAAAAAAAAAGGAATTAACTCGTCTTGGTTAATTATTTAGCCATGAACAAGAAGATATCGAACAGATTGGCTAAACTTAGACTAACTTGACTGAAACTCGAAAAAAAAAAAAATCTTAGCAACGATGGAAATTAAAATCGAGCCTCCGTTTGATCGAATTTTAACTAACACTAGTAAATTCGAATGAGCCTCCGACTTTATTAATGACCAAATGTAACAGGACTCAAAGGGCACTCACATAACACAAATTTATCAAAGGTTGCGATGCAGTTCTATACGCGACAAATATGCACAGGGAAAGCTCATTTATGAAACGATCATTCCTTAGACATGAGAGTAGTTCATTAACATAGAATAACAACACAGTGTTAACACGAGCATGATCATATTCCAACAGTTGAAACCTTGAACTCTCATGAATAATCACAAACTTCTCTGTTGTTTCCTCAGAAGGAAACAATAACACAATCTGAACTTAGCTACATTTTTAGAAATTCATGGTTAACTCAGCTTCACATAATTGGAATTCAAACTTCAATTTCAAATCCAAACAATGGCAAACAATACACTTGAACCAAGCTTTTGGCTACAGAACATCAGGGAAATCTTACATAATTCAAACAGATTTTACTAAAAAATCTCAGCTAGTCGCGAATTGATAAACAACTAAATTCGAACTCACTGATAAAGCTCAAATGACAGCAGCAAATGAATACAAACTCAGACAAATTGCTAACATGCTAAAAAATAGAACAAAATCTGTCCATATCCGAAATTTTCAATGACTAAAGCTTTACTAAGATAACATATGGCAGACTTGTGATAGATTTATATCCAAACCGCAAATACATTAAATCTGGGAGGAGAAAATACCTGGAAGTAAAGAAGAAACAGAAGGGTGAGGATTTCAGCAGCAACAACAATAGGAATCAACAGCAACGCAGCAAAATTCCAGAAGTTTGGAAACTAGTTTTAAAACCAGTATAGAACAGTGTGTATCTGTGTGTGTGTTTCTTTCAGATTCTCAATGTGTTAAGCTCTCTCTCTGTTTTTGTGTGTTAACAGTATGCTATCTGTTCTTTTTTGTGTGTTCTCTGCTTCTGAAAACCAGTGAACTCTCTGTTGGTGTGAATGTATACTGCTAGTCTATCTGTGAGTCCCTCCTTTAAAGAATCTGTAATGTCCTCTTTTATAACCTATAAATCCCAACCAACAGCCCTTCCTTTTCAGTTTCAGATCTGTCCAGCACCTATTATTCCCCTTTTTCAAACCTTTTTCAATTGTATATTCCCTCTCATGTGTATCCTGATTCTAACAACTGACCAAGCACTCAACAAAGCTGAAAATACTCATTATTATCCTCACATTCTCTGATTATTCCAACCTGATTTGTCTAAAGGTGGGATTTATAATTAATCAAATCCTAAAGGTGCAAAACTAATGAAATACACTGCTGTCCAGCAAGTTTTAACAGCTCATTTCCATGTGTATTGCACTTTAAAGGTTGATTTTAGGGCTACTTAAATGGACTAACAGCTATATCCAATTCACAACCTAATTTAGAATCAACAATGGTTCAAAACAAACAATCCAACAATCAACTCAACATTCTGAAACAAACAACAAACCGAAAAATTTTAAATCAAGCAAAACAGTGAACCACTGCCCGGAATTTCAAACAACAAATTTGCGAATTGAAACGACGACATTCGTTAAGTCGAATCACAACATGTATGATCGACAACAAAAAGCCGACAAACAAATTCACAAATTTGTAACACTCAAAGCCGAGAGAAGAGAAGAAAGATGAAGCAAATACGAAACTAAATGTTCGACGACGCTAATCGACGCGAACTTGTATTCAACAACATCGGTAATCAAATAGACAAAACAAGACTTTAGAATTGGCAATTCAATGAAACAGTGATTCTCGGCCAAAGCAGAGGAAAGAAGGAAAATGAAGCTAACTAATCGACGACGCTAATCGACGCAAACACATATTCTATATCATTCGATTAGCCGATTACGATATGCGTAATCGACAAACAAATCCGACAAAGCAGTGACTACACAATTTCGGACAGCATGTATAAATTCAATATCAAACAACTTAACGATATTAACAACGAATCGAATTCGATTCACAATCACTCGTTAAACAGCGAAGAATAACAAACAATCAAGTCGACCAAATAAAAGGTCCCAAGAGATGAAGAAGAAAAACAGAGAATTGATATCTGTCCGAAGAAATATCAACAAACGAAATGACCATAATCAAAACAAATAAAACAACAAGGAAAGAAAGGGAGTAAAACAGTACCTCCGATCAATTTGAAACCAAAGCAGCGGCCGAGATCAATTTGAAAACAAAGCAGTGGCCGAGAATAGAAAATTCGTATTCGGGATCGAACGGACCTTAATTGAAATGTTTTCAAACGAAAACGAATCAATTAAGGTCTATTAGACCCCAATTTCTCAAAAATCCGAAACAAATAAATCCCTAAATCGGAATTTAGGGTTCTTGCAATTCGTTTTGGGGCTTGATGGTTTGGGTACGAAATAGAGACGGAAATGATGATAAGAGTGGTGTTGCGGCTATTGGTTGAAGTTAGAGGTGGCGGCTATGGAGATTGTAATGTTGAAGACGAAGCAGCTCAGAAGAGATAGCTATGTCGTTTGGTTCGCTGCTTAGTCAGAGAAAATGGTTGAACGGCGTCACTGGTTCGTGGGGGGAGTGGCCGTTGGCGTGGCGGCGGGTGGCTGGCCGGTGGTCGAAGAAGAAGGAGAGCAGGGAGGGGTGTCTCTGGCGGCGGCTGGAGAAGAGTGAAGGAGAAAATGAAGGTGAATAATAGGGTTTGGGGGGTTTAGTATAATTAATTAGGGATTTAATTAGGACCGTTGGATGGATGAAAACCAACGGTCCAGATTAAAACGGGAATGGGTCGGGTTGTATTGGCCGGGTCAGGGAGACGGATCTGGTGGTTTGGACTGGGTAGTGTTTTGGGCCTTTCTTGATTTAATTGAATTTGGCCCAAATCGAATTTCACACAAAGCTTTAATTATTTCCTCCCTCTCAATTACTTTAAACTCCTAATTTATAAAAAAAAATAAAAAAAATTCTAACTACACTAAAAAAAATCAAATCAAATTAACTAATACTAATTATACTAACAATCGTTACATACAATTAAATATCAATTAAACATAAATCACATAATTAAGCATTTAAATGCTAAAAATGTAAAAAGATGAATTATTTTTTGTGATTTTCATTTTGTAAGATAAAATTAATTACTCCTAATTTCAAAGTTAGATAAAAATGTAAAACATGACATATTTTGTATATTTTTTATTAATTTAAACACATATAATCACGTATATATAAATGCAAACAATTACCAAAAATAACACGAAAGTTCACTAAAACACACATCGTAAAAAAATAGACAATTTTTGTTTTGATTTTGTGGGAGTAATTCATGTTAGGCAAAAATCACGTGCTCACAATATTAATAAAAACCAAACATGTGGCATGACATTCATGTGAGAGGGATTGACGAACAAGTTCAACAAAAAGTATTTATTAGTATTCATTTCGTCAAGTTGAAGTGTTCAAATGTGAAAAATATAAGTTAATGTATCGGCTTTACAAACCGGTACAAGTTTAAGTGGTCACGAATCCATTATGCCAAAATATAATAGGTTGGTCTAATGTGTGAATAAAAAAAAGGTCTATTTTTAAATTAAATATATGTGTAAGTAAATGAAGCTTAATTAACTACTGACTTGTAATGATTTGACAATAATTCGATTTAGCTCTAAGAAATATGAGGTGATTCCATGTAGGTAACTCCAAATCTTTGGAGTTCATACTAAGAAATTAGATAGTTAAAAAAAAATCAAGAAAATAAAATAAGATGGTAACACTTGTCTGTTTCGCAATTGTAGATCGCATTTTGTACCTCTTATTAGATGGTATATCAATTGCCGAAAATTTTTTCCAACTATTATATTTGGTGTTAACTTAAGCAACCAGTTTATCTTTGGTGATTACCAAATCTAAAACTGCAATTTTCAAGTGAAATATTAATTCACATTTCATGGATTGTACTTTAGTATATATTTCATTACTTTAAAGGAGCAGGTTTTGTAATGATTTTTCCAAACAAGGTAATAAATTTCTATCATCTATAAAATTTAAGAACCAAAAATCATTTCAGTGTCGTGATCTCTCAACCGCTTTCTTTTATGATAACATCATACAACAACAACAACTAAGTAATAGTTTCATTAGTAAGATCAGGGTAAAATAGAACGTACGCATACCTTACCCCTATTTCCGGAGGATAAAAAGGCTATTTCCGAAAGATTGATTGTATGCTTCTTGTTATATGGAAGTAAAAGGCCCGTGAAATTTTCTAAATTGGCATTTGAGTTCACAATTTTAATTATTTTGATTCACAATTTCCTATTTGTCCATGGAGAATCTTTCAACTCACCGACCAAATAGAGTGGCTAAGCCTAGTTGAATGGAGGTATTATTCTAATTACCAAATGGACTCTGTACGCCCTTTTCACAGCTCTATATAGTCCAATTAACATTAGTTGTTTGTTCCAAATATTTTTAGCTACGAGAACATATATTGTTACATAACATGAAAAATAGTTCCAAAAGAAATTTGATTATTATAGCAAATTATTGTTATAAAGGATGTGAATATATTATAACATAGCATGAAAAATTGATTCCAAAAAAAGTTTGCCCGTGATAACAAAAGTTTTGTTATAGAAAATGACTGTTATAGTCTTATAGAGAAGTTTGATTGTATGGGAGACACGATTTACCTTAAAGAAACATAAGTATTGTGATATAGAAAAAATCACGTCATCATAACTGATACAAACATTAATTAGTAACCTTCCAATAATGAAAAGCATTATTCTATAATAGATCGATATACACTGATATTGTAAGAAATTTTTTACAACTATCATTATATATTATTTAAACGCTATCTAAAATTGCAACTCTACATGCAAACTTCAATAAATGTGAAGGGGAGATATTGAAATGTGTTGAGGAGAAAGATGTCAAATACTAATTCGAAGAAGGAAATCAAATTTTGGCACAGTTAATGCATCACGTCTTCCAATAATGTTAATATAAGTTGAGGTAAAAATACAGATTGCATAACCACTGGTTTAGATAAAGATACATGTGAGACACACTACACGGCCTAAACAAAGGCGTTATAAAGATATCTCCTCAAGAGGACAGTACAAATGTCTCTTCTCAAGAATCGTCTTTGTCAACTCATCCATGAATGCAATATAATAACGCACACAACAACTACTAAAATAGATTAATCTGAAAAATAAATAATGTAATAGGCAACCCTTCTCCATTTAAAACGACTTCGGAGTCATAAACGAGGACAACATACTATTAAGTTCAGTCAATTGTCCCTACACAATAAAGCTTAGGAACTTGTTAGTTTCGTCCCATTGCATTTCTTACACGTTGCAGGACACGCACAAACTCGTGAAACAACATGAAATCTAAACTTGCAGGACTACCAGTATCTGCAAATAAATTACCTTTAGAAGTGTATGTACATGGACTCTGGCATACGATGAAATCAAAACCACCAAACTTTTTTATCAAGACCTCTACCTTGTTACTGGTCAACTTCTGAATGTCTTCAATCTGCACAAGTTCTCCTGTTTGTTCCGAACTACTCCACCATTGCTTGAGAATTCTCCGGTTTTTATCAGAAGCCTCTACAGAGACAACAACTTTTAAGTGTATTCCAAGGCGATGCAATGCAATTTCAGCTCCACCAGTTCCAGTAAAGATGGACAAAACTGCCAATCCTCCAGGGTACAGAGACTTCAATACAGAGAGATGATAAGCCAATGTATCAATCTGGAAGCAATGTTTCAGTGACAGAAGTCTTTCCATCAGGCTAAACCCAGCATTTCGGGTGTGATTTTCTGGGTAGCCAAGAATGCGTTCTATTTGTTCTGGTGATACAGGTGCCAATTTGTAGCGGCCAACCCACACTAGATTCAATATCTGGCAATGGTGGAGAATATCTCTTTGTCTGTCAACCGCAGGAAACCCCTGGGAATCACTAACTGTTCTTTCAAGCCTATCACATAGCTGAGATACACAAGATGTCTCAGAATTGATGCAGCTCAAGTGTTGCCTGGTATCCCATGATGGCCACCATTTTTTGCTATTCGGAACTATTTGCTGAATTGTCATTGGTGGTTTTGGAACAATGTGAAATCGCTTTTCAGTAGGAAGATTATGTACATAACCTTCTTTACGACTCAAAGCTGAGAAAAGTTGAGTATTCACAAATTCTGGCTCAATGGCATGCAAAAACTGAGAGATTCTTACCCAAGAGTCGTGAGATAAGTTCATTACATTCCCATAAAAGAAATAGGGAGCTTTAGCCGCTTCCTTATCAAGGGTCCTGCATGATTTGGGCATAGACAATTTCGGCATCTCTTGGTAATCCAGCACTCTTGATCTTTGGTGAATTGCTCTTCGAGAAACCGGAGTCCTCGTTGTATTGAATGGCCCTAAGTTTCTAGTGGTCATTTCTTGCCATGCAGGGCCAAGAGAACTGCCAAAGGCTTCATCATACTCTGGTTTCGGTCTTTTTAAAGTGTTTATCTCATCAATATAGTTCTCCTTTGGCCGTTTCCCTTTAAGCTTTTCCAGTAGGTTAAGGTCTCTAGATTCAGAGGTATCCACATCACACTCCTCTTTCTTAACAGCTAGTGGATGAAATCCAATTGAACCATTCCCGCTGAGAGAGTTTAAAAGATGCTACAAACAAGTAAAAAAAACAAAATAAAGTTAAACAGTATTCTCAAACGGAAGCACACTTATAAGGAAATAAGATCTCAGATAAACAAAAAGTATCAAAACAAAAATAGGAGAACATCTATATGTCATTTGAAAAAAATACAATAGTTTATCTAAATTAATCTAGTTGTACTAGTGTCTTCACAACTTTAAGCATCAGAGATCACGCTAGAGAAAAAGGACCAGAGCATGGTAATAGTTGACATCTTTGATGAGCAAAATGGTAGCCCACGTATCAATTCTAACATAATGATTCATGCTAATAATGAAGAATAATCATCCCCAAGAATTCCGTAATAGCTAATGGTGAACTACAGCTGCAACCACGCTATCAGGGAGTTTCACTTAGGAAAGGCTATAAGATGGTTGTCGCAATTGCTTGAACCTCTTTGCTCCATCGTTGTCCTATTTTTGGTCCCAAACCAATTGAAGCAAGCTATTGGATCAACAAATAAGAAATACCATAATTGCAAGTTTTATGGCACTACGAAAAGAAAAAAGGAGACATTACCTTGTCCATTCTTCCACTGCTAGGATCTATAATTGAATTTGCAAGCTCTTCAAGAGGAACTTCAGAACCTAAAAGGCAGAATATGAAAGCTAAATGAAGCATCTGTTTAGAACCCTGGCTGAAAAAGAGAGCTTAAAGACAGTGAGGAAATAATTTACCAAATAAGAAAGGCTGCAGTAGAAACACTACGATTTCAAGAGGAAAATAGTTACTGGTGGAATAGACACGAGCAAAGAGGTAATTTGCTCACCATACTTCTCAATAACTGCAGAAACTTCATTCTCAGAGAAACCCATTTCAAGCAATTTTAATGTCTTCTCCATGATCTTAAACATAGCCTCGGTGCTGCATTCCTAGACAACAAAGTTGATATTAATAGCACATGTCACTTGATCAATGGTAGGAAATAAGACATTTGGGCTCATATAATATGGAGCAGGTTAGTTATAGCAAATATTCCATTCTTAAATCACATTCAAGTCAGAAGAAGGAAAGGAGTATAAAACAGTTATATGAAGCAATTAAATATTTGCAAGTGCAATCTTTGCTCCAGGTACATGACAAAAAGCATCCTATAATAATTTTTAAAGATAGTTGATTCAATGGATCATTTTTCCATAAGGTGAGCTATATGATTATTCAAATACATCTCTTTGGTAGATCTACAGATAGATTGAGTGATCTGTTCAGTTAATGTGACTTCAGCATATTAGCTTGTCCATCTTTCTTGTACTCTTCTTATGCTTCATAGTTTTTTCTCCTACCAAATGCTCAAAAAAGAGTTAACATAAATTACTAACCTTGATCCATTCTTTAATCTCAACAACAGAATCATCGCCGTCGTCTTTTTTACAATTTTGAGCGATTCGAGCAGCAAAGATTAGATTCACTAGTTCGTTGACAGGTGCAGCTTCACCTGCATGCAAGATGAGTAGTACTTAGTTTAAATGATTGCCTATTCAAAGCAAAAAGAAACAGACAACAAAGATAGCATGATTAGGAGGATCTGCTTAACGGACACAAGCTCAGAATTGGCTATCAGCTATACAACATGATTGGGAGGATTCTGCTTAAGAGATGAGAAGAACAATAATACCACAAGAAAAATCCTAGAGAATTTTGAAAAACACAAAAAGCTACAGCTATTTCACATACCAAGTTTACCAATTGCAAATTCGACTTCGTCCAAAGAGAAACTCATTGCTAATAAAGATGCTCTCTTGTCATCATGTACTCCACCACAAGGATCAGGCTCCTGCAACAGAAAAAGGTGGAGACAACCCAAGTCGCATATCCTCTTTATTTCTCTTAATTTTAATATTATGTAAAAACACATAGACTTAGAGCTTGAAAGCATATTACCTACAGTTTTCATTGCATGGAATTTTATTCCTAAAAATGGCATACAGACTGAAAAGCAATATGCATGAGCATGAAGCACATAGATTATTAGTTATTCTACATCTAATATGCATCAGTGCGAAAAGTTGGGGTACACATTGCTATTGAAACCACGATAGCTTGACCAATTTATCATTAAAGTGAACAGCCCATTCTTGTACCAAAAGGCTTTCTGTTCTATACACCACGTTGAGAAAGGCCAACCACTTCTTTTTTGGTGGAGCAATAAAACTTTATTAAAAGAAATGGTTTTAAATAAAGAAACAGACTTTTCTTTCATTGCTTCTTTCACTGGTACGAACCACCTCTTATAATAATGTAGTTCTTTTCCTGGCTGGATTCTCTCTTCTATCCATCTTAGATTGTGTATGAAACTTCCTCCCCAGTCTACAAAAATGATTAAAATGACGTATACAGTAGCAAAAATTGCATCTGTTTGCCTTTATACCTTCAACAAATTTTCCAACCTAATTACTTTTAAGCTGTGAACCTCTTGGTATAAAAGCATCCATGTCAAGAGGACTATCCATTTATCTGAACCAAACTCCACAATTGTATTATAAAGTTTACTGGTTAATTCTTATACTAGTAAGTAGTAACCAACATTTATAGATGCACGTAACTCACATCACGTAGAACCATATTACTTCACCTCTTTTATATGTACATCTCCATCATACTTGGCAGAACTGTTTGTGTCCTCGTCATCACCAAACAAGCTATCCAGAGAATCTGATGATTCCGCTCTAGGAGGATCCTATTTAAACACATCAACAACATCAGTTCTGGCTATTCTGATGATCATTATACAAATGATGGCATAAGGAATAATATACAACTGAGCGGCACAATGTTTTGCATCCATCATTAGCACAATTTGTGCAATGAACTATATTTTCATTGAACGCAACAAATCTACTTTGTTTCTAATATTGAACCTAACAGGAAATAAACTTGAATAGAAGAAATCAAAGAAACTCAAGAAAATTAACCAACTATTTGAAGCAGAAGCTGTCCTATGAAAACGTGAGAAAAAAATGGTATAAAGATCCTCCGGTAAGGACCCAAATGCGCCATAACTGGAAGCAAAAATTCTGTAACCACAGATGATTTTACTTATAATCCTCTTATTTGCCATCATACATTTCAAATGTACCACAAAATAATACCAAAAAGCAAATAACTTGAAAGCATAAATATTATAGAAAATAGCAGGAGCAAAGCTAAATTTGACTTCATCGGTGTTTCTAAGAGAAAAAATGAAGCAAATCATTTATTTGCTAGGTGAACATGTGGGATTAGAGAAATACCTTTCTATTTTTTGTTTTTTTATTGTTATAAATACTTCTTTTTGTTTTTAAAGAACAAAAATGAGAAGACCAAAAGTGGCCCCTTGTAACTTTTATAACGTATATATGTCTGAACTTTTTAAGTACGCACAGCATTTTGGGGAAAACTAAAAGGGAAAAGATAGACATTCGATTAAGGAGATAGACCAGCATATTCTATATTTCTGCTTATGATTTTAAAAAGAAAAAGATGAATAACATAGGAAATTATTTAAGACACAGACAGTATTACTGACATTTTACGAAAGTAGCACTCACTTTATTAGTACCACAAGTAAACATATGTAGAGGGGCACTTAATAGCTACCTAGAAATAGAAGTTTTATACGTCCAAATTCTTTGATAGACTAAGTTATCATTCATTCTTTTCTCTGGAAATAAACAACGAATAGAAAACTTATATGATAAGAATAGAAAACTTGTATGATAAGAAGTTTTACGTTGAAAGAAGTAAAAACGTCTTGAAGGTGCTTGACAGTTAGATAAAGAGGAGTAACATGTTGCATCAGCACATTATTTAACGTAAGAAAGGAGCAGCATGAAAGAAAAAACTGAAGTACCACACATTAGAAATAGCTACTTACAGAATTTGCAACAAGTGTCTCCAATAACAAGTCAATGTTGTCTTCACCTATATTGAAAAGAAAATATCCCTTCTTACGTTACTCAACTGTAATAACAACCAAAACATTTAAGAAAATTTATGAGTTGGAACCCTTGGTATTCTTTACTTTGTTCTTTTCTTCAAGGTGGTAGCCTTGGTATTCTTTCTCCAATAGCAAAACAACTTGCCAACACAATCTCACAATAGATTAAAACAGAAGTTAGTTTTCCACTACATACCATTTTCCTTAATTGCATTCTCAACAAGTGATGCACTGAAACCCATAGCCAGAAGAGATGATCTCACACTGCTGCCTGATGAGCTTGCAATATTGTCCTACAGATGCATTAGCATAAAAAATAAGATGATTACAGAGGTGATGAATAATAATGCTACCACCTGATGCTAAACAATATTACCAAGGCAGCATATGCTCAACTTCGAATAAAACATGGCAACAAAAATATTACCAAGGAGGAAAAATCAGCTAAATGCATTATTTTTTTCCTTACCCCTGTAGGCCTTGTATGTGTGTATAGAGATGGAAATTCACAATATGGATCTTCAACTTTAGGCATGATTCCACCCACACCATCGGGCTTCGAAGAATTTTCACTATCTGAATATCCTGGTAACTCACACTAGAATAAAACAAAGAATGATTAAGGACACACGCAAAGGAATAGCACCATACACCTTAAATGTTCATATGTATACCATTTTAATGTGAAACTGGAGGGAGCAAAGTTAGACAATTGTCTCTTATGTGCCACAACAAACGCATAAAGCTGTGCTTTCCTTGAGCCTTTTGCAGGTAAAATTGAATAAATGATACTCAAGGGTAAAGAAATAGCGAACGATCCTGCAGCCAAAAACAACTGAGTCATTCGAATCAAACGCTGAGTATTCATACAGTGGAGCTCAGCTTACATAGGATTGAAGCATAGTCCTTGTTGTACTCTAAGAAAATGCTGCAGCCCAGATTCATTAAGCAAAATGGAAGCTTTGGGCAGTGTTTTCTTTTTACAAAGTGTCAAATGGGCAGAGAGTTTGAAAGGTAGTAACATGCAATGAAATAGCAGACCAAACACTTGATAGGCAGACTCCCGTCTGATAACCATTTGCTGGGACTTTCATCTTGTATGGGTCAAGTAATAAAAACCCAAATACTAGTTACAAAGAAAGTTTTAACCTTTTTAAGTTTTGGTTACATCTTCTCTTGAAAATCTTAAAGCTTTTCTACGTGGCGATAACACCATATGCACGCAAGTTGGGCCAGACATTACCGCCATAAAAACAAATAAAACAACAACAACAATAACAACAACGACAATAATAATAATAATAATAAAACCAAAAATATTATTATTAACAATAATAGTCCGGAAGTCTTGTGTGATAAGAATGTACCGCTAAGACTTTAAGGTAAGTTTTACAAGGCTGTAGTTAGACTGATTATGTTGTATGGAGTAGAGTGTTGGCCGGTCAAGAACTCTCATATCCAGAAGCTAAAAATAACTGAGATGAGGATGTTGAGGTAGATGTGTGTGCATACCCAGTTGGATAAGATTAAGAATAGAGTTATTCGGGAAAAGGTGAGAGTGAACCCTATGGAGGATAAGATGGGGGAGGCGAGGTTAAGATGGTTCGGGCATGTTAAAAGTAGAAGTATAGAAGCCCCAGTTAGAAGGTGCGAGCGGTTAGTCCCGGTGGGCAGCAGGAGGGATAGAGGTAGGCCTAAGAAGTCTTCGGGAGATGTTATTAGGCGAGACATGGCACAGCTGGAGGCTCTAGACAGGGGGGTGTGGAGGTCAAAGATTAGGGTAAAAGATTCGTAGGTAGTCGAGTATTTCTCTATGTCTATGTCTTACTCAGGTCACTAGCATTAGTGTTAATATGATATCCTTTAATCATAGATGGCTATTACTAGCTACAGTTTGACTGCATTCTTGGATTCGATCTTATGTTATTATTCCTACTTGTTGCAATTACCTTTTCTTTTTCAGTTGTTCTCTAGCCGAGGGTCTATCGGAAACAGCCTTTCTGCCTTTCCTAGGGGTAAGGCTAGATACATCTTACCCTCCTCAAATCCCACTTGTGGGAAACTACTGGGTTTTTTTGTTGTTGTTGTAATAATACCAAAATATCAAACCGGTGCAATTGTCTTCATCATCATTTTAATACTCCAAAAAACCTTTTTCTTCTCCACCCGTATGTTCTTTTTCTTTTTTTAATGACATTCATGGGAACCAGCTTATGCGCACCTCGACTATTCCACCAGGTAAGTGCTATCTCCCACCGGCAGAGGTACCCGATAATTCTATCCACCAGGGCTTACGAAGATGGAAAAAAATCACCTAGTGTTTTTTGTTTTATATTAATATCTCAATTACTATAAGTATTAGGTAGAGTGTAGACTAATCATTCTAGTCCAAATCAATTCTGGGAGCCAGTCTACAATGTAACTGGAAATAAGCAGTAATTAAGTGCTTAATTCGCCAATATTCAACAACAAGTGCACATAATCCATCAAAAAACAAACGCCTAAATTTTCCACCACCTCCGCCTCCGTAGAAGTCTAGTAAAACCATTTCAATTTTAATATTTACATAGGCATTAAACAACAGCTCCAAATTGATATATATTTTTTCATATTCAAATGCATGAAGGTTTAGAATTAATTGAGCATGCACATATTTTACCGGCGGGAGAGAGGAATGGATGCTGACCTTTAGCTGCGGCGAAACTGATCGGAGAATTTGCCGGAGCGGTGAAATTCAGACTGGGAGCTTAACTCAGCAGTAGGTGAAAATAAAATATTGGAGTTCGTGTAACATCGGTTACAGCATTTTTACCCATTTATGAGGCGGGTCAAGTGCCGGAGCGAACCGCCACCCAAGAGATAAACGGCTGAGATTATCTTGTGACCAACATACGGGTAGATGCCATATGTTACCGATATTGTCCAAATTTTACCGTATAAACGGCTGAGATTATCTTGTGACCAACACACGGGTAGATGCCATATGTTACCGATATTGTCCAAATTTTACCGTATACAGTATCCAATTGGTTTTTTTTCTTTTTACTATTCATTTAAAGGTGTGTTTGTTTTTATCTTTATTTTTTCGTGTTTGGTAGACAAATTAAGTAAAATAACTTCTTAAGAATATCCATAATAATTTAGATACAATAAATATAAAGCCATAAATTTTCGAACCCACAAATTTTATAAATTTATTAACCGCTAAACTTTCGAACTCGTAAACTCTATAATTTCTAAAGTCGCAAACTTTCAAACACACAAAATTCCGTACTTTTAACTTTGGTACTCATAAAATATCGAACTTATAAACTAAAAATTAAAAAAAAAACATATTCTATATAACTTAATTTATAAATTGACGAGGTTGGGGGTGGCTGGGTGGTGAAGAATCACGAAAAAATAGGGAATTGAAAAATATATTTTTAAAAAAATAAGAATAATTTTTTTAGGAGGGTTAGCAGGATGGATGATGATGGAAAAGGAAAAAAAATGTGAAAGCTGAAAAGAAAAGAAAAAGCCTTTTGGGAGAGGGGCGGGGAAATGTAGGGTAGGGGGAGAAGGGGGAGGGGGTTGGGGTCAGATGTGAGGGTATGTGGTGTTTTGGAAAAAATTTTCCTAATTTATTCTAGGGAAGTCATTTTCCTTCAATTTCAGGAAAATGTGATATATAGAAAAATATTTTTCAAATAATTTTGTACAACCAAACAACGAAACATGGGAAAATATTTTTCGTCATACCAAGTACCCCCAAAATGAAAATTTATTTGAGAAAAAAAAGATAATAATCTCTTATGTTCGAGATAAGATTAAAGTAATCCCCTAAATAACTCCTAAGTAATGGTATCAGAGCCATGCCGGTAAGTAACTGTAGAAGCTAAGTTTAACACTATTTTCTTAATGAATATCATTAGGAAGAAGACTACTGTTAAAAACAGTAGGAAAGAGGAGTATGAAATGCCCCAACAATTAGACCTTCTTAATAAATGGACTATACCACTAGTCAAACCTAAGGTAATATACCAATTAGGTACTTTTGAAAAAATAGGATTAAAACAAGTAGTTAAAACTACTGAAGAAACTATCACAGTAGATAGTGATCGTGCTACTTTCAGATTATTATCCGATAGTGATTTTGCCCCTTATAGGGATTCTCATAGATTCATACATATTGGTTTAATACAAGTTGCCTTCAAGCCACTTACTTTAAGAGGCTTACCTGAAAGCTTTATCGCAGCTCTCAGAGATGGCAGAAACCAGAATTGGAAAGAGTCTCTAATAGGGACTGTACAAACCAGTTTGGCTTATGGCCCTGTTTATTTTAATGCTTATCCCAATTTACAGATTTCTCTTAGTGACGAGAACTCGTTAAATACTTTAATACTTAGCATTAAATTACATGGTTACGATTACTTGCCTGGTATAGAAGTTATATATATCTGTTATAGGATTTATTTTGAACCTTTATATACTTTAAATCCTATGTGCAAAATTATGGATTTCAAAAATGAAACTATTCTTATAGAAACCAACTTTGGTAAATCCAAAGTAACTACCAGAAGACCTATCAAATGGGATGAAATTGATTTCCCAAAAGAATGGGCCATAGAGGAAGCAGTTGCCCCTCGAAATACTGGTAATACTGAGGTAACACAAATTGAACAAACCTCGTATGGCACAGTAAAGATTAGGTTCAATGAACCTATTCAGACTGATAATATTAGTTCAACATCTAGATTGACTAGATCAAATTCTTCTTATATTTCTCCGGTTGATTATGTGGTAGATTTTCCATCTAGAGCTTCCACGTCTCAAATTAGAGAAAATAATAGAATTGAATAAAAATTGGTTTAGATAATATCGTTAAGATTAATGCAGATCTTGAACCCACTCCATCCGAAATGGATTTTTCAAATGATTTTAATGATGTCTGAAAACCAAATAGATTTTAGTTCGGGATCACCGGCAAGAAAATTGATTTTAGAAGAATTTCTAAAACCCAGATGGGCTGTTTTCATAAAATGGTTTCATGAAAACATGACTAGTGAATGAATACAATTCTCTAGAAATGATTTTTATATGGATATTAGCAAAAAGAACAAAATTATTGCTTTTGTTCCTTGGTTTATGTCTAAACATGTTTATAACTATATCTCTGTTTTAGAAAGAGATTATATGCTTACTAGTGGGAAAACCACTAAATCAGTTTTTCCACCACAACAATCTTTTCAAATTGGGGAAAAAGATAAACTTGTTTATTTTACTGCATTTTCGAAATTATTGGAAAGTGATGTGGCAGCAATTACTGCTAAAAACCTGAATACTATGCTTACTCAGAATAATTATACTAACATGTATGTTAGTATTCTGGGAGAACAGGTTATTACAATACAAGAGAAATTGGACAAGCTTATAGAAGAAGTCCAAAAGATTTCTCATAAGGAGGATAAAGGTAAAGAGCAAATTGCTACAACTAGCATCCAACCTCCAGCGGAGGTAAAAGACTTTAAAACTAAAAGTCTTAATGATCTGGAAGAACTTCTTACTAAGAAGTTTGGGGAGTTTAAGGCTAGTCCTTTAACTGTAGAGCATAAACCTGACAAAGGCAAGAGAATTCAGGTAAATGATGAGATTAATAAAATCTCTGAAGAATATGCTCGTAAACCTTACCAAAGGATGTTCTACTATCCTAGACCAACCCCTCAGGATGTTCTTTTAGAAGAACTTGATAATGACCACTACCACCAAGGTTATAGTGGATCTGATATCTATGAATGGAATATAGATAGTCTTGCTGAAAGACAAATCTATACCATGGTACATATAATGCTTATGTACAGTACTATCTGTAAGGTTAATAAAAATGAAGATAAAGCAATAGCAGAAATGCTTATTGCTGGATTTACTGGTCAACTTAAAGGATGGTGGGATAATTATCTCACTCATGATCAACGTATTGAAATCATGAAAGCAACCAAAGTCGAGGGTGATAAGACTGTTCAAATGCAGTCTATTCATTAGTTCTTAATATTATAGAACACTTTTCTGGAAGATGGTCTGATAATAGTGAGACCATTAGGACTATGCTTCATAATTTGAGGTGTCCAACCCTCACATCTTTTAGATGGTACAAAGATGTTTTCTTATCCCGAGTGATGGAATTACGAGGGAGTAATAGTACTCACTGGAAGGCTAAATTCATAGATGGTCTTCCTCCCTTATTTGCTGAGAGGATTCGAAAAGTCCTTAGAGGCATAGGGATGAGTATTGCTTATGATGCTTACTCATATAGTAAACTTATTAGTGTATGCACTCAGGAAGGTTTAGCTCTTTGTAATGAAATAAAGCTAAGCCAAGAAATTAAGAAACATCGTCTCACTGAGAGACAATAATTAGGCGAATTTTGTGAACAGTTCGCCATTGATATTCCTTCAAAAAGGAAGAAGTCTCATAAGAATAAGGACTTCAGAAGGAGAAAGGGTTCGCCTGAAAAAAGGTGTGATAAGACCCAAAGATGGAAGGCTTTTCATAAGGCCAGAAAGGGTTTTGTTAAAACAAAAAACCCTCAAGCCTGCTACAAATGCGGTCGAGTAGGCCATTATGCAAGAGATTGCAGGATCAAGGACAAAATTTAAGAACTTGATCTAGACGAGATTATTAAAGATTATCTTTTTAAGATTCTCCTAAATTCTTCTCCGGAGAATTCTGATTATGAATCAGGTCATGAGTCTTCAACCAGTGAAGACTTGAGATTACTTCAAGAAGAAGATTATATTTCATCTTCTGAAAGTGACCAAGAGTTCTATAATAAGGGACAACGTTCCAACCAATGTTGTGCTCCTAATGATGAACTCTCCAACATTTATTCCCAGTTTAAAGACTTGGAACTTAACGTTTGACTAACGACAACATGATAGAGTTGTTAAGGGTTATCAAAGACCCTGAATTAAGGTCACAAATCATTGATAAACTTCCTACTAATTTAAAGGAAGAATCAAAAGTGGATGACATTCCATCCCCGTCAAGACCTTACACTATGACTGCAATTCAAATAATGGTGAAAAATAAGCCCCAGCTGGATAGACCAGCTACAGTCCAAGATTTGAGTACAGAGATAACTTATCTCAAGAAACAAATCTCGGAATTAAAAGCTTCTCATATAGCTTTGGATGAAAGAGTTTTTAGGTTAGAAAACTCTGAAGTAATTACTTCAAACCCCAATGAGAAAATTACTGAGCTTAATACAGCACCAAGTTCTTCAGAAGAAAATACTGCCAGTACCTTACTTGCGACAATTGATTTTCCTGAAGAAGACTTTTTAGAAAAACTACAATATTTTGTTACACAAAAGTTTTTAATAAAAATATGTGATGACCCGTCCCGTCATCATGTGATTTATCACCTCGTTATCCCCGTTATATTCTTGTTGATGTTGTAATATGCATGTTGGGTAAGTTTGAATCAAACCGGGTTGAGTTTAGTTGAAATTGAGACAAATAGTCTCTTAGAAGAAGGATTAGTTGAGAAAAGTCAGCTGGATGTTGACTTGTGGGTTAGAGAGCTCGAAATCGAATTCTGATGATTCGGTCAGCTCCGGGAGGTCATTTATGAGCTAGGAGAGCGATCAGAAGTGCATTTGGAGGTCCGGTGTAGTTTTAGGCTTGAATTGGTTAAAGTTGAATTTTGGCAATATCCGATCGGTAGGTGAGATTTTGATCCGAGAGTCGGAATGGAATTCTGACAGTTTCAGTAGCTCCGTTAGGTGATTTTGGATGTGCCTGCAAAATTTTAGGTCACTCGGAGTTCGTTTGGTCGGGTTTTTGATCGAATGTCGGTTGCGGAAGTTTGAATGAAAACTTAGGCTTGAATTTGCTTGGATCGATGTTTTCCGTGTTTGAGGGCGTGTTTTTATGATTGGAATAAGTTTGTATCGTATTATGGAGTATGTTGGTGGTTTTCGTTGGGGTCCCGGGGGCCTTGGGATGAATTCGGGGGTCCAAACGAACCATTTTTGGCCTAAGGCAGCAGCTGAATTGCTGCAATATGTGCAGAAGAAATCCCTTCTTTGCGTTCGCGTAGGAGGTCACGCGTTCGCGATGAGTATCAGAGTTGTTCATCGCGTTCGTGATAGGTGGAACGCAAACGCGTAGGTTCAGGATCGGAGGCATCGCGTTCGTGGGAGGATCGAACACGTTCGCGAAGGTATGGGATGTTTGAGCATCGCGAACGCAGCTGGAAGCACGCGTTCGCGTACGGTAAATCCGGAGGCTGCAAATTTTGTTCATCGCGAACGTGTGGGTAGTGTCGCGTTCGCGAAGGGTTAAATGCCTGGGCAGAGACTTTAATTACAGAACATTTCATACGCGGGTTATCATTCTTAAAGCTCCATTGTTGAGCCATAGAGAGAGAAAGTGATGGGAAATAGTTAGGATTTCATCGGGTTATCGTCGAAGCTAAGTTTTGTGGTTTAATTACGCGTTTTTATCATGAAATCATTGATTATTTCTCTGAAAATGGAGGATTAAAGGTGGGTTTTAGCCATATGCCTAAAATTGTAGAAAAACACTGATTTGAGTGGGCAAATGGAGTCCGAATTTGGTAAATTTTATATTCCTAGACTCGTATTGAGACGAGGGTTCGGAATATGTAACTTTTGTAATTTTTCGAGAAGCGCACCAAAAGTTGGGTTTTGACAACTTCGTGGGTTTCGGTGCAATTTGAGTTATTTCGAATGGGTTGTGTGTTATTAGCATATATTGATGTATTCTCTATGATTTTGAGCAGATTTGGCATCTGAGGGGACTGATTTGCGAGGCAAGCACAAGGTAGACTTAGACTTCTACCGGTTCGAGGTGAGTGGTGGTAGTAAATAATGTACTGAGGGTTTGAAACCCCGTACTAGCACTTCACAGTGCTATGTTGAGATGAGACACGAGTCTTGTGACGGGCGTGGTGATATTGTGATTGGGGACTTGGACTTGGTCCTTCCCGCTAATAGAATACTGTGTTGTATGACTGCTAATGAGATTATAACTGTGTAATTGGGCTGGTAGCCATGTTTGGGGCCTTGTGCCGATCTGTAGAGCATTAGGGAACCTGTAGAGCTAGGTGACCTTTATATCGTGTTGAAACTTACACTCAGCCGTAAAACTAGATGAATAGCATATTAAAAGCCAGTACTTGGTGTGTACTGTGAGAGACTGATCACTTAGGGTGGAAATTCCCTGACTTAGCTGAGTGGGCCTGAAAGGCCAATCCTATACTAATTGGGACGGGGTCGAGGACCCATTATGAGGTAATATGTATATATATCTATATTGGATCGGGCTGCACGCCGCAGCAGTAAATGTGTTGGATCGGACTGCACGCCGTAGTAATATGTACATGTGGATCGGACTGCACGCCGCAGTATTATTGCGCTTGGGCTGTAGGAGCCCCTTCGGAGTCTGAGTCTGCATACATTCTCAGACTGGTGTATATTATGGGATCGGGCTGCGCGCCGCAGCAGTATAAATCTATATACATATATATATTGGATCGGACTGCACGCCGCAGTAATACATGTGTGGATCGGGCTGTACGCCGCAGAATAATAGTGCTTGGGCCTAGGGAGCCCCTCCGAAGTCTGTATACACCCCAGTGAGCGCCGTCAACATTAAATGGAGCGGGCTGCGCGCCGCAGCGGTATATGTATGGGAGCGGGCTGCACGCTACAGCATTATACTTATTCATATCCTTATATATACTTAATTACTTATACATTGTAGACATATGTATTTATCTCCATATATTGAGATGGCCGTACACCGTAGTGGTACGAGTGAGGATGTGGTCAGTATGGGACCTAGTTGAGATAGATGTGGACCGGAGATCAGAAGTACTCATTGTAGTGATGACTTACCTGTGGGGGTTTACCTTAGAACTATTTAGTGATAGTACAGGAGTTCTTATTTTCGGTTATTTTTTATTATTATTACTCACCGAGTTGAAATATACTCACCCCACTCCCCTGCACTTTTTGTGCAGATTCACAGGTGCCCGAGAGCAGTTGAGTTGTTGTAGCTGCTTGCTCATATCTACTTTTGCGGGGACTACAAGGTAGCTGCCGGCGTCCGTAGAACCTGCTTTATCCTTCCTTATCATTTTGTTGCTTCTATTTTGCTTAGACTTGTTTGTATTAGGATGTTTATTCTGTAGAGGCTCAGGACTCGTGACACCACGATTCGGTTGGGACCGTATTTTGTATGTTGCTACTATTGCGTTTATCATAGTGACATGAACACTTGCTGTTCAAGTTTAACTGGATTAATTGGAATTAATAATTGGCTGGTTTAGGAGATAATATGGTCGGGCTTGCCTAGCATTGTGTTGGGCGCCATCACGACTGGGGTTTGGGTCGTGACAAGTTGGTATCAGAGCCTAGGTTAACAGGTCTCGCGAGTCATGAGCTGGTTTAGTAGAGTCTCATGGATCGGTACGGGGACGCCTGTCGGGAGGCGCAAACCTTTTAGGAAAGCTTCAAATTCTTGAAATTCTTATCGTGCGTACTTGATTCAGCTAGAGGTATGATTCTTAAAATTCCTTCCGTACATTGATGTGCACACTCGAGTGCTTAGTGATAAATTTGCCTTGACGGCTTATGATTCCCCAATCGAGGGACGAGATATAATCTCTTTGAGTTCATGTTGGGCCAGTCTGGAGGACTTTAGGCCGGATCCTTGTCTATGGCTTGAGCACCGAGGTGCTAATTTCACGAGCCGGTATTATGAAATTCATGCGATCAGTATTGATCTTAATTATGAAAATGGCAGTTTGATAATGGGTGAGCTGCAAGGCATTCAATCCTTATTGTGATCTGTTACGTAGCCCTAGCTATGGGCGTGGTGAGTATGTTGATGTTCCTTAGTGGAAAGGTAAAGTGCATTACATGTGGTAGTATGAGTTCAGACGTAGGAAAACCAAATTGGTTGTGCTAGGTGTATCATGGTGAAAGGTATATGTGTTATGATTTGAGCAGGTGCAGCGCATGTTCATGTACTAATGCTGATGATATAATTGTGTAGTATTGAGATTTATGTTGTTGATATGCATTGTGATGTCTTGTCGAGTTGCGGATGTATTGTTAGGATGATTTTGGTGATTCGCTAGCAGGTGGATAGGCCAAATTACAGAGGAAACTCTGTCGGAATTTCTGGAAAATTTGGGGCTTAGAAAATAATTCTGTCACCTGGAGAACAGGCTTAAATGGTGTGTGTATAAATGCAAGAGTTGCAAAAGAGTTAAGATGTGTGATGATTCGAATCTCCGCCGAAGCTTGTAAATGACTTGAGTTTATCAATTGAGTAAGAATGCTGTGAGGGGCTAAAAGTGCCTTGACGTATATGGCTTCGAGCTAAGTTGGGGAGGTTGCTATTGACTAGCTGATTGCACGGTTGTGTGCTATGTTTATCATGTCTCTAAATACGTCGGAAATTTTGGTAAAGGTTATGGTGCTTCGTAGATCTGAAGAAATACTAGGGTGTTTTGAACTGCTGTTGGTAAAGAATGTTCAGCGTATAGAAAAGAAAGATAGCTAATTGTATCTGTATGTAATCATGTTCTGCGATGTCAGAGTTCTAACAAGGCACGAGTGGTTCTGTTCAATTAGACAGTTGAATTATAACGGAATATTGATGAATGACGCCCAAGAATAGTCTTGCGGTGCTCAGGATTGTGCTGGTAACGGCCAGGTGTCTTAAGGTGGTGTGTGTGGTTAGAGACTGTGGTCTCATTAGAAGGGATCAAGACTTGTGTTATGTTATGTGAATGATGAGATTCTATGTATCTATATTGGAGAGTAACGATAACGAATTCAAAATTGCAGGAAGTTCTTCAAGGTAAAGTGTTGTAGATTGTGGTACTTATAGGAAACATCTGAGGAAGTATTCAGCGGCCTGTGAGCCTTAGACCGCGTAGTCTTGTGTATGAGTCTCGTATGGTAACCTGAGTTGATATATTGTGATCCTCCAGTGAAGGAGAATATTAAATTGAAGATGATAATAAACTGGAACAGTATGAAAAGATCATGAGTAACTCCTGGTGTGTGTTCGAAGTAATGAGCCTTGCAGTTATGGTGCAACAAAACTCTTGATGTGCTGGCAGTTGCATAGCTCGATGTGGGTAAAAGGACTCTGTCCTAGCAGTTAAGCTTATGCAATGAATGGGAAGAAATAGTTGTGATGTGTTTTATCATGGTTTGAAAATGAGTATATTCCTGTCGGTATGCGAAGCGTGGAATGTGTAATGATTTTTCTTCTATATGGGATCATGAAGGTCCTTGACTACTTGAGTGCGTCGATGTTTGCGGTGTAGGAGAGGGATAGAAATTTTCCATGTATCTTGGTAAAGTATGGTATATGCGATGTGTTATAAAAAGATGATAACGGCATGTTCAAGATTTTGAGATCAGTTCATATTATATGGGGAGTCATTAGAGTCCCCAAGCAGCGTGGGCAACTGCAGATAATCTAAGAATCAATCTTTCTGGTGATAAGGAAAATGGTACTGCTATTCTAGTGATTTGGCAGAGTATATGGTCAAAAAGGGCAAGGTAATGTAAATTGATAATGTTCAGTGGTATTGTGGTATCCTCTTGTTGGATTGACAGTGATGATTGAGTTGTTGATGGCATGGGGAAATTTCTGAATGGCTTATGAATGAAGGCTTGATATGTGTGATTATGTATTCGTACGGTGGAATGTGGAATCAGTCATAGTGATTCATGTATTACATATGTGTTGGAGACTAGAAGTTCTCGTAATCCGCCTACGCAGTGGTGGTATATCGTGTGTATCGGCACCGTTTAGCGGTTATTGGAAATTGGAAGCCCTAGTAGCTATTTTGTTACTTGATATGATGAATTGGAATAATGATATATGATTGCAGACTAGTTGTCATAAGTCAGGTTGTCTAGACTAATGTGATATGGACTATATCGGAAAAATATCACAACTGCGTGGCAGAGCGCATCCGATCATATTCCATCAGGGTAAATGTACCCTAGGGCCAGCGGACGGCTGGTAGGTATTGCTTTGTCAGTTGGGCCTTCGTGGCGGATGTCAGTGTAGAGGTATCTACCATTGATTCAGTTCTAGTATTGAGGAACTTTGTCGGATGCGTTTCATGTGGCCGAGCTTGAGGATATGTATATGTTTGTTGCGATGAGCTATTTGACTCGATGTGCATTCCCTTTGTATATATTCGTGGATCGGGTGGCACGCCGCCACAAGTATGGTATTTGGATCGGGTGGCACGCCGCCATAGGTATAGTATTTGGATCGGGTGGCACGCCGCCACGGGTATGGTATTTGGATTGAGTGGCACGCCGCCACAGGTATAGTATTTGGATCGGGTGGCACGCCGCCACAGGTATGGTATTTGGATCGGGTGGCATGCCGCCACATGTATGGTATCTGGAACGGGTGGCACGCCGCCACGGGTATGTTATTGGAACGGGTTGTGCGCCGCAATAGTGTGATGGGGAAAATATAGCTTCCTATATGTTACTTTGTATACAATACTTCCTAGCTTCTGAGGAATAGTCCGTATTGGGCATCGCTCGGGGAATAGCACATCGGTTGTGTCCTTTCAGGATTCGATAGTGTATATCATTGTATCACCGTAGGTGTGATTGATTGCTTGAGTTCAGACCTAGATATGTGTGCGGCTGACCGTTTTGAGCATGTGACTTGAGGTGCTCTATGAGCAATAATGTTTGGATAGAATCACGAGTTATGGCAAGGCTACGTGATGTTATGACCTTTCGATGAAGATTCAGGTACTCTAATTCTATGGTGTGAGATGAGATCTCAGTTATGTGTTGTGATGGTATTGAGGAAATTGAATTATAGCTCTTTGTGTGAGTTTGTTGTCATGATTCGAGTGTGTTAAGATCGTTTCTATTGGAGCCTGTGTTGTGCTCGTCGCGGCTTAGGCCAGTGTTGAGGTGTCATATCACCAGTGTGGTGTGTTATAATCGAAATGTTCGCTTGAGTCATTAATGAGTACGAGCATATTTGATCTTAGCTTGTTAGAAAGGTAATATCGAGGTTTGGCTCCGAAACCTATTGTGGTGTCAGTTTTAAAAGGGAAATGGATTCACGAATGGTTGACCCGAGAGATGGGTTCGGTATATCGCGTGCTTCAGTTGCTGTGGGCAGGATATGAAGGTGTTGGAATAAGACTCTAGCTAATGAGAAAGGTTCTTTCTGCTAGTATTTGGTTATTGTGGCCAGTTGTCATGATTAGAGATTATCGTATCGAGTGATTGGGTTGTTTGATTTATCATGTGATCTCACCCGGAGTGGCGAGTTGGCTATTACAGTTGGATCGTGTATACTTTGAGTATAGATGTGGGATTCAGATTTGGTATATGATTTCAGAAAGTGCAATGTGGTTTATGGTTCAGATAGACTGTGGAAATTCAGCTATACTATGTTATCGGACTTATGAAAGATAGGGTGAAGTGGTATCACCCCGAGTATATGCTTGGTGAGGTCATTCAGCTATTGTGTTGAATCTAGTACAACTCTTGGTCCGCTCGAGGACGAGCGTTTGCTTAAGTTGGGGAGAATGTGATGACCCGGCCCGTCATCATGTGAGTTATCACCTTGTTATCCCCGTTATATGGTTGTTGATGTTGTAATATGCATTTTGGGTAAGTTTGAATCAAACCGGGTTGAGTTTGGTTGAAATTGAGACAAATAGTCTCTTAAAAGAAGGAATAGTTGAGAAAAGTCAGCTGGATGTTGACTTGTGGGTTAGAGAGCTCGAAATCAAATTCTGATGATTCGGTTAGCTCTGAGAGGTCATTTATGAGCTAGGAGAGCCATCGGAAGTGCATGTGGAGGTCCGGTGTAGTTTTAGGCTTGAATTGGTTAAAGTTGAATTTTGGCGATATCCGATCGGTAGGTGAGATTTTGATCCGAGAGTCGGAATGGAATTCCGACAGTTTTAGTTGCTCCGTTAGGTGATTTTGGATGTGCCTGCAAAATTTTAGGTCATTCGGAGGTCGTTTGGTCAGGTTTTTGATCGAATGTCGGTTGCGGAAGTTTGAATGAAAACTTAGGCTTGAATTTGCTTGGATTTGATGTTTTCCGTGTTTGAGGGCATGTTTTTATGATTGGAATAAGTTTGTATCGTGTTATGAAGTATGTTGGTGGTTTTCTTTGGGGTCCCGGGGGCCTCGGGATGAATTCGGGGGTCCAAACGGACCATTTTTGGCTTAAGGCAGCAGCTGAATTGCTGCAATATCTGCAGAAGAAATCCCTTCTTCGCGTTCGCGTAGGAGGTCACGCGTTCGCGATGAGTATCAGAGTTGTTCAACGCGTTCGCGATAGGTGGAACGCGAATGCGTAGGTTCAGGATCGGAGGCATCGCGTTCGCGGGAGGATCGAATGCGTTCGCAAAGGTATAGGATGTTTGAGCATCGCGAACGCGGCTGGAAGCACGCGTTCGCGTAGGGTAAATCCGGAGGCTGCAAATTTTGTTCATCGCGAACGCGTGGGCAGTGTCGCGTTCGCGAAGGGTTAAATGCCTGGGCAGAGACTTTAATTACAGAACATTTCATACGCGGGTTATCATTCTTAAAGCTCCATTGTTGAGCCCTAGAGAGAGAAAGTGACGGGATATAGCTGAGATTTCATCGGGTTATCGTCGGAGGTAAGTTTTGTGCTTTATTTACGCGTTTTTATCATGAAATCATTGATTATTTCTCTGAAAATGGAGGATTAAAGGTGGGTTTTAGCCCTAGGCCTAAAATTGTAGAAAAACAATGATTTGAGTGGGCAAATGGAGTCCGAATTTGGTAAATTTTATATGCCTAGACTCGTATTGAGACGAGGATTCCGAATATGTAACTTTTGTAATTTTTCGAGAAGCGCACCAAAAGTCGTGTTTTGACAACTTCGTGGGTTTCGGTGCAATTTGAGTTATTTCGAATGGGTTATGTGTTATTAGCATATATTGATGTATTCTCTATGATTTTGAGCAGATTTGGCATCCGAGGAGACTGATTTGCGAGGCAAGCGCAAGGCAGACTGAGACTTCTACCGGTTCGAGGTGAGTGGTGGTAGTAAATAATGTACTAAGGGTTTGAAACCCCGTACTAGCACTTCACAGTGCTATGTTGAGATGAGACACGCGTATTGTGACGGGCGTGGTGATATTGTGATTGGGGACTTGGACTTGGTCCTTCCCGGCTAATAGTATACTGTGTACTATGACTGATAATGGGATTATAACTGCGTAATTGGGCTGGTAGCCACGTTTGGGGCCTTGTGCCGATCTGTAGAGCATTAGGGAACCTGTAGAGCTAGGTGACCCTTATATCGTGTTGAAACTTACACTCAGCCGTAAAACTAGCTGAATAGCATATTAAAAGCCAGTATTAGGTGTGTACTGTGAGAGACTGATTTCTTAGGGTGGAAATTCCCTGATTTAGCTGAGTGGGCCTGAAAGGCCAATCCTATACTAATTGGGACAGGGTCGAGGACCCGTTATGAGGTATTATTTATATATATGCCTTTATTGGATCGGGCTGCACGCCGCAGCAGTATATATATTGGATCGGGCTGCACGCCGCAGCAGTATATATGTTGGATCGGACTGCACGCCGCAGTATTATTGCGCTTGGGCTGTAGGAGCCCCTTCGGAGTCTGAGTCTGCACACATTCTCAGTGAGCGCTGGTGTTTATTATGTTGGATCGGACTGCACGCCGCAGTATTATTGCGCTTGGGCTGTAGGAGCCCCTTCGGAGTCTGAGTCTGCACACATTCTCAGTGAGCGCAGGTGCATATTATGGGATCGGGCTACACGCCGCAACAGTATAGCTATATATGTATATATATATATATTGGATCGGACTGCACACCCCAGTAATATATGTGTGGATCAGACTGCACGCCGCAGTATCATAGCGCTTGGGCCTAGGAAGCCCCTCCGAAGTCTGTATACACCCCCAGTGAGCGTCGTCGACGTTAAATGGAGCTGGCTGCGCACCGCAACGGTATATGTATTGGAGCGGGCTGCACGCCACAGCATTATACATATTCATATCCTTATACATACTTAATTACTTATACATTGTAGACATATGTATTTATCTCCATATATTGAGATGGCCGTACACCGTAGTGGTACGAGTGAGGATGTGGTCAGTATGGGACCTAGTTGAGATAGATGTGGACCGGAGATCAGAAGTACTCATTGTAGTGATGACTTACCTGTGGGGGTTACCTTAGAACTGTTTAGTGATAGTACAAGAGTTCTTATTTTCAGTTATTTTTTATTATTATTACTCACTGAGTTGAAATATACTCACCCCACTCCCTTACACTTTTTGTGCAGATTCACAGGTGCCCGAGAGCAGTTGAGTTGTTGTAGTTGCTTGCTCATATCCACTTTTGCGGGGACTACAAGGTAGCAGCCGGCGTCCGCAGAACCTGCTTTCTCCTTCCTTATTATTTTGTTGCTTCCATTTTGCTTAGACTTGTTTGTATTAGGATATTTATTTTGTAGAGGCTCAGACTCGTGACACCACGATTCGGTTGGGACCGTATTTTGTATGTTGCTACTATTGTGTTTATCTTAGTGACATGAACACTTGCTGTTTAAGTTTAACTGGATTAATTGGAATTAATAATTGGCTAGTTTAAGAGATAATATGGTCGGGCTTGCCTAGCATTGTGTTGGGCGCCATCACGACTGGGGTTTGGGTCGTGACAAAATAACTCTTTTAATAGATTACAATTTCAAAAAAGAGTTTATTGCTTTATTTGATAGTGGAGCAGATTTGAATTGTGTTAAAGAAGGGATAATACCCTCTAGATATTTTCATAAAACCACTCATCGTTTAAAAAATCTAGTGGTTCTTCAATGGGTATTTCTTATAAATTACCCAAGGCTTATATTTGCCAACAAGATTTATGTATTCCGGAAACCTTTGTCTTGGTAAAAAACATAGATAGAGATATAATACTCGGTGTCCCATTTTTTATAAAATTAATGCCTTTGTTACATTGGGATACAAAAAGTTTTACAAGCACTTACTGTGGTAAAACTATTACTTTTGAGTTTATAACTCAACATGTCCAACGTTTTCTAAACGAGATTATTTCTAATAATATTTCTTCAAAAGAGAATCAAATTGAATTTTTGAAAAATGAAATTTGTTCCATTACTAGTGATCAGGATTTAAAAAATCCTAAACTTATTGAGAAGATAAACTTTCTCAAAAATCAGTTCTCTACTTCTATTTGTGGTGATCACCCAAATCAATTTTGGAATAGAAAGAAACATATTATAAATCTTCCTTATGAAGAAGATTTTTTGGAGGATAGTATTCCTACCAAGGCTAGACCTTGCCAAATGAACTCTGAATATTTAGAGTTATGCAAAAAGGAAATTGATTCTTTACAGCAAAAGGGTTTAATTAGACCCTCCAAGTCCAAATGGCCTTGTACTGCTTTTTATGTAAATAAGCATGCGGAACAAGAACGAGGAGTTCCTCGTTTAGTCAATAATTATAAACCACTTAATAAGGTTTTAAAATGGATTAGATATCCTATTCCTAATAAAAAGGATTTACTTGATAAGCTTCATAATGCTATTATATTTTCAGAATTTGATTTAAAATCAGATTATTGGCAAATTCAGATATCTGAATTAGATAGATATAAAACTGCTTTTAATGTACCAATGGGCCAATATGAATGGAATGTTATGCCTTTTGGTTTAAAAAATGCTCCATCAGAATTTCAAAAAATTATGAATGATATCTTTCTTCCTTATACGGATTTTATAATTGTTTATATTGATGACATTCTAGTATTTTTTAAAAATACAGAGTCCCATTTTAAACATCTTGATTTATTTAAAAAGATTATAATCCAAAATGGTTTAGTTATATCAAAACCAAAAATGATGATTTTCCAAACTTCTGTTAGAGTTTTGGGTCACAACATTGAGAAAGGTAGGATTATTCCTATCAATAGAAGTATTTAATTTGCTTCTAAATTTCCTGATATAATTACTGATAAAACTCAGCTCCAAAAATTTCTTGGTAGCTTAAATTATATCTCTCCTTTTATAAGGACCTTGCTCAGGATACTGCTCTTCTTTACGATAGGTTAAAGAAGAATCCCAAAGCATAGACTGGCAGTCATACTGAATCAGTCAAAAGGATTAAACAGAAGGTTCATAACCTTCCTTGTTTAACTCTTGCCAATCCTACTTGGCAAAAAATTATTGAAACAGATGCTTCTGATATTGGTTATGGTGGTATTTTAAAACAATGTTCACCAACTAATAAATAAGAATACCTTGTTCAATTTTATTCTGGAAAGTGGAATACTGCCCAGAAAAATTATGCGACTGTGGCAAAAGAAATTCTTGCTATAGTCAAATGTGTTATGAAATTTCAGACTGATCTATATAATCAGAAATTTATTATTAAGACTGATTGTCAAGCTGCAAAATTTATTTTTAATAAAGATTTCAAACATGATGTTTCAAAACAAATGTTTGCAAGGTGGCAAGCTTTATTAGCACCTTTTGATTTTGACATTTTTTATAAAAAGGGATCGGATAATACCCTTCCTGATTTTCTTACCCGAGAATATTTGAACTTATAGTTCTTCCTTTAATATTGTTTTTATGATTCTTTATACATTAATTCTCGGTGAAAGGACTATTATTACAATTTTACAAATCATATCTTTACCCAGAGACTTACAAAGTCTTATTATGGATATTTTAATAGAAGATATCATAGAAGAAAGCGTTCCAGATGATCTAGAAGAAGAAATAGGTCTATCGGGTCAACTTTCTGATAATGATGCAGAAATTGATAATATAATAGAAAATTTTAATAATTCCTTAAATATTTATTTTGAGGATATTAATAATATAGATCATATACATGATCTAGATCTTGATAATATGGAAGATCGCTACTTTTTCGAATACCAATTTTATTTCTATGCAGAAAATGAGACCTACATATAGGCCTCCTCGAGGAAGAGAAAGGAGCAGAAACTCAAATAATAATAGAGAGAATAATATTCTCGCCCAAATGGGAAATAGACAGCTCATGGCTGCCAATCTTACGGGAGGTAATACTGAACATCCATTATACAAGGAATTCATGGATTTTATACAATCCAAAAAGGAAGAAGGAACTTCATCCAATACACCATCCTATTCCTCAGTAATAACAGAGGACAATAGTGAAAATCTTAAAATTTATAACCGCAAAGATACAAAAGAATTAATAATTCTTTTGGAACAATCTGACCTTAAATGGAAGGATAATCCCTGGCAAATAATGAACAGGTATTTTGACACAGCGTCATACGCTACTCCTGCTTATAAATACAGGATTCATTATGATGACTCGACCCGTCATCATGTGAGTTATCACCTCGTTATCCCCGTTAAATGCTTGTTAATATTTCAATATGCATGTTTGGCGAGTTTGAGTCAATTCGGATTGAGTTTAGTTGGAAATGAGACAAAAAGTCTTTTAGAAGAAGAAATAGTTCAGAAAAGTCAGCTGGATGTTGACTTATGAGTTAGAGAGCTCGGAATCAAATTTTGATGATTCGGTCAGCTCAGGGAGGTCATTTATAAGCTAGGATAGCGATCAGAAGTGAATTTGGAGGTCCGGTATAGTTTTAGGCTTGAATTGGCTAAAGTTGAGTTTTGGCGATATCCGATCGGTAGGTGAGATTTTGATCCGGGATTCAGAATGGAATTCTGACATTTGCAGTAGCTCCGTTAGGTAATTTTCGATGTGTCTGCAAAATTTCAGGTCATTCGTAGGTCGTTTGATCGGGTTTTTGATTGAATGTTGGTTTCGGAAGTTTTGAAGAAACATAGGCTTGAATCCGTGTGTAATTGGTGATTTTGATGTTTAGGATGGTGTTTTTATGATTGGAACAAGTTTGTATCGTGTTTTGGAGTATGTTGGTGGTTTTCGTTGGGGTCCTGGGGACCTCGAGGTGAATCCGGACCATCAACCGGGCATTTTACACTTGGTAAAACCTGCAGAAAAATTGCAGGTCAGTGCAGCAGGAATTAAGCCTTCGCATTTGCGTGGAGGTGGTCACGTTCGCAAAGGCCATGGGAACTAAAGCATCGCGTTCGTGTAAGGAAGGGTCGCGTTCGCGAAGGATAAGCAGGCGAAGCATCGCGTTCGCGTGAGGATATACACGTTCGCGTAGAAGAAACTCGGCGGCTGAGGGAAATGAACTTCACGGACGCGTGACTGGGCATCGCGTTCGTGATGAGTGAATCGAGCAGAGCATCGCGTTCGCGTGAAGGACATCGCGAACGCGTAGAACAAAATCCCCAGGCAGTGAATTTAAAACCAGAACATTTCATATATGGGTTTCACTCTTAGAAACCCCCATTGTTGAGCTCTAGAGTGAGAAAGTGACGGGAATTGCTGGTCGGAGGTAAGTTTTGTTATTTAATTACGCGCTTTTATCATGAAATCATTGATTATTTCTCTGAAAATGGAAGATTAAAGGTGGGTTTTGTCCCTAGGCCTAAAATTGTAGAAAAACACTGATTTGAATGGGCAAATGGAGTCCGAATTTGGTAAATTTTATATGCCTTGACTCGTATGGAGACGAGGGTTCCGAATATGTAACTTTTATAATTTTTTGAGAAGCGCACCAAAAGTCGGGTTTTGACAACTTTGTGGGTTTCGGTGTAATTTGAGTTATTTCGAATGGGTTGTGTGTTGTTAGCATATATTGATGTATTCTCTAAGATTTTGAGTAGATTTGGCATCTGAGGAGGCTGATTTGCGAGGCAAGCGCAAGGCAGACTGAGGCTTCTACCGGTTCGAGGTGAGTGGTGGTAGTAAATAATGTACTGAGGGTTTGGAACCCCGTAGTAGCACTTCACAGTGCTATGTTGAGATGTGACACGCGTCTTGTGATGGGCGTGGTAATATTGTGATTGGGGACTTAGACTTGGTCCTTCTTGGCTAATAGTATACTGTGTATTATGACTGATAACAAGATTATAACTGGGCTGGTAGCCATGTTTGGGGCCTTGTGCCGATCTGCAGAGCATTAGGGAACCTGTACAGCTAGATGACCCTTATATCGTGTTGAAACTTACAATCAGCCGTAAAACTAGCTGAATAGCTTATTAAAAGCAGTACTAGGTGTGTACTGTGAGAAACTGATTACTTAGGGTGGAAATTCCCTGATTTAGCTGAGTGGGCCTGAAAGGCCAATCCTATACTAATTGGGACCGGGTCGAGGACCCGTTATGAGGTATTATTTATATATATATTGGATCGGGCTGCACGCCGCAGCAGTATATATATTGGATCGGGCTGCACGCCGCATCAGTATATATATTGGATCGGGATGCACGCCACAGCAGTATATATATATTGGATCGGGCTGCACGCCGCAGCAGTATATATATTGGATCGGGCTGCACGCTGCAGCAGTATATATATATTGGATCGGGCTACATGCTGCAGTGGCATATATGTTGGATCGGACTGCACACCGCAGTATTATTGCGCTTGGGCTGTAGGAGCCCCTTCGGAGTCTGAGTCTGCACACATTCTCAGTGAGCACTGGTGTATATTATGGGATCGGGTTGCACGCCACAGCAGTATAGCTATATATGTGTGTATATATATTGGATAGGACTGCACGCCGCAGTAATATATGTGTGGATCGAACTGCACGTCGCAGTATCATAGCGCTTGGGCCTAGGGAGCCCCTCCGAAGTCTGTATACACCCCCAGTGAGCGCCGTCGACGTTAAATGGAGCGGGTTGTGCGCCACAGTGGTATATGTATTGGAGCGGGCTGCACGCCGCATCATTATACTTATTCATATCCATATACATTCTTAAGTACTTATACATTATAGACATATGTATATATCTACATACATTGAGTTGGTTGTGCACCGTAGCGGTACGAGTGGGGATTTGGTCAGTATGGGACCTTGTTAAGATAGAGGTGGGCTGTAGATCAGAGTATTCACCGTAGTGATGACTTACCTGTGAGGTTGCCTTAGAACTGTTTTGTGATAGTACTGGAGTTCTTATTTTCAGTTATTGTTTATTATTGTTACTCACTGAGTTGAAATATACTCACCCCACTCCCCTGCACTTTTTTGTGCAGATATACAGGTTCAGGATGGCAGTTGAGTTATCGCAACTGCTTTATTTTCCCCATTCCATGGAGACTTCGAGGTAGCTGCCGACGTCCGCAGTAACTGACCTCTTCCTTTTTATCATTTTGTTGTCTCCATTCTGCTTAGACTTGATTGTGTAGTAGATCTCATTTGTAGAGGCTTAGACTTGCGACACCACGATTTGGTTGGGACTGTATTCGTGTATTTCATTTCTACACTTCTTGATTTGTTATGAAAATAGGCTAATTATGCCGATTAATCAGTATTAAGTTATAATTGGCTGGTTTAAATGGATAAGATGGTTGGGCTTGCCTAGCAATGTGTTGGGCGCCATCACGACCGGGGATTGGGTCATGACACATTATGAGATAATACTCTCTACCACAGGATCAGCTGACATTCAACATTTTTATCCTGCTAATACAAGAAAAATTTATAATTTTTCTAAGATTATTATCAAGAAGGTCATACCTTTAGATGAATGGGGAATGAGTACCCTTAAGGAAAGAGAATATACTCATCCCGAACAAAGAGTCCAAGTTAAATTTAACTATTGGGACTATATTGAAAGTTTTAATAAGACTTTTTTGTACGAAAATCCTAATAGGAAACATTCTTGGTTTATCAAGTTATGTTCTAATATGAACAATCAACCAATCCCAAATTGATTTTCTAAATGGTGGAAATTATATGGTCCATCAATAGAAATTTTTCCTCCTTTGTTTAAGAGTTTATATGCTCAATGGGTAGATATATCTCCCAGGATAATTTTATTACAAAAAGATAATATCTTTTATGACAGAATTGCTTTAATGTATTTCTTTATAGAATTTTCAATCCTATGGATTATGAAATGGGATGTCCAATGTAGTTAACTGAAGAAGGTATTCCTTGCCTTCAAAGAATTTTTTATAATAAGTTTTGGACCAAGTTACTCCAGACAGACCCCAAAGGCAAACTATTTGGTGAGGAATTAATTCAACAAATCCAAGCCAAGCTAGACGAATATGTAAAGATGGACAAAGCAAATGCTTCCAAGGATAAATCAAGCCCTTTTGATGTTATTACAAAGAATCTTCAAATGAAGATGGGAGCTATCTCCAAAAAAGAAATTCTAGCTTCTTATTTCGAAGAAATAAAAAAGGATTTAGCAAAGAATTTCGGAATGGAAATCAATGATGATATATCCATGGCTTCTTTGGATAATATTTCCAACAATGAAGAGTATGTAGCAGGGGAAGCTCAAAACACCTCGGAGGCAGATGACAATATTGATGAATTAGAAGACTTCCTTGAAAAGCTAACGGAAAATGCTGAAGAATCTTCAGAAAAGAGAAAAGGAAAAGGAAACGAATAAGCTTGAATTATTGAAGGCCCCATCATTGAATTCGGGGTAATGAAGACAAATAACTTTAATAAAAGGACCCCTCGATTATTGTAGGGAATCTACTTTAATAAAAGTAGTTTGTACGCTTATAATTATATGGGATTTTCTTTTTATCTTGTCGGCCAGAAGTGTAATTATTGTGTCGACCAATACTATTGTAGTTTTGTTTTATTTCTAGCCGATCCATTATATAAGGATCAATTTAGTTTAGGAAGGGAAGGCATTAGCCAACGCTCTCCCTTCTTTCTAGTTTCTCTCTCTTGTAAAAATCCTTTGTAATATTTTCAAAGTTTGTATAGAAAAATCAAAGAGGGTCACTTGGCCGCAAACCCAGGGTCTCCGGTACTGTTTCTCTTCTCTCTTCTCTTTTATATTCTATTACTATTTAGCCTAAATGATAGGCTAGATAATTAAGTGTTAGACTTAGCCTCTCTGCATGTTATTAAAAGCATGTTTTGTGACTAATTGTTTACTGTATCATCCTAATGAGGAGACATGTTAAGAACTATATAGACTAGGCAGTTACTAATCTCGACAGTAAACCTTGGTTAGGTTGACCTAATCGGTGGTGCTCATGAAACCCGTTTAAGACAGGTGGTCGTTTATAGGGTTGTGTTAGAGCATCGTGGTTTAAGGTTTACCTAGAGGTTAGTAGTTAGCCAGGACTGGAGTTCTTATAATTCATCTTCCTACCTCATTGGAAGCGATCCTGTATTTACCCAGAGGTTAGTAGTTAGCCAGGACTAGAGTTCTTGTAATTCATCTTCCTGCCTCATTGGAAGCGATCCTGTAACTAATGGTATCAGAGCTATGCCGGTAAGTAACTGTAGAAGCTAAGTTTTACACTATTTTCTTAATGAATATCATTAGGAAGAAGACTATTGTTAAAAACAGTAGGAAAGAAGAGTATGAAATGCCCCAACAATTAGACCTTCTTAATAAATGGACTATACCACTAGTCAAACTTAATGTAATATACCAATTAGGTACTTTTGCAAAAATAGGATTAAAATAGGCAGTTAAAACTACTGAAGAAACTATCACAGTAGATAGTGATCATGCTACTTTCAGATTATTACCCGATAGTGATTTTGCCCCTTATAGGGATTCTCATATATTCATACATATTGGTTTAATACAAGTTGCCTTCAAGCCACTTACTTTAAGAGGCTTACCTGAAAGCTTTATCGCAGCTCTTAGAGATGGCAGAAACCAGAATTGGAAAAAGTCTCTAATAGGGACTGTACATACCAGTTTGGCTTATGGCCCTGTTTATTTTTAATGCTTATCCAAATTTACAGATTTCTCTTAATGATGAGAACTCGTTAAATGCCTTAATACTTAGCATTAAATTACATGGTTACGATTACTTGCTTGGTACAGAAGTTATATGTATCTGTTATAGGATTTATTTTAAACCTTTATATACTTTAAATCCTATGTGCAAAATTATGGATTTTAAAAATGAAACTATTCTTATAGAAACCAACTTTGGTAAATCCAAAGTAACTACCAGAAGACCTATCAAATGGGATGAAATTGATTTCCCAAAAGAATGGGTCATAGAGGAAGCAGTTGCCCCTCGAAATATTGGTAATACTGAGGTAACACAAATTGAGCAAACCTCAGATGGCACAATATAGATTAGGTTCAATGAACCTATTCAGAGTGATAATATCAGTTCATCATCTAGATTGACTAGATCAAATTCTTCTTATATTTCTCCGATTGATTATGTGGTAGATTTTCCATCTAGAGCTTCCACGTCTCAAATTATAGAAAATGATAGAATTGATAGTATAAAAATTGGCTTAGATAATATCATCAAGATTAATGCAGATCTTGAACACACTCCATCCGAAATAGATTTTTCAAATGGTTTTAAAGATGTCTAAAAACCAAATAGATTTTAGTCCGGGATCACCGGCAAGAAAATTGATTTTAGAATAATTTCTAAAACCCAGATGGGCTGTTTTCAGATAATGGTTTCATGAAAACATGACTAGTGAATTAATACAATTCTTTAGAAATGATTTTTATACGGATATTAGCAAAAAAAACAAAATTATTGCTTTTGTTCCTTGGTTTATGTCTAAACATGTTTATAATTATATCTCTGTTTTGGAAAGAGATTATATGCTTACTAGTGGGAAAACCACTAAATCGGTTTTTCCACCACAACAATCTTTTCAAATGGGAGAAAAGATAAACTTGTTTATTTTACTGCATTTTCAAAATTATTGGAAAATGATGTGGCAGCAATTACTGCTAAAAACCTGAATACTATGCTTACTCAGAATAATTATACTAACATGTATGTTAGTATTCTGGGAGAACAGGTTATTACAATACAAGAGAAATTGGACAAGCTTATAGAAGAAGTCCAAAAGATTTCTCATAAGGAGGATAAAGGTAAAGAACAAATTGCTACAACCAGCATCCAACCTCCACCAGAGGTAAAAGACTTTAAAACTAAAAGTCTTAATGATCTGGAAGAACTTCTTACTAAGAAGTTTGCGGAGTTTAAGGCTAGTCCTTTAACTGTAGAGCATAAACCTGACAAAGGTAAGAGAATTCAGGTAAATGATGAGATTAATAAAATGTCTAAAGAATATGCTCGCAAACCTTACCAAAGGATGTTCTACTATCCTAGACCAACCCCTCAGGATGTTCTTTTAGAAGAACTTGATAATGACCACTACCACCAAGGTTATAGTGGATATGATATCTATGAATGGAATATAGATGGTCTTGCTGAAAGACAAATCTATACCATGGTACATAGAATGCTTAGGTATAGTACTATCTATAAGGTTAATAAAAATGAAGATAAAGCAATACCAGAAATGGTTATTGCTGGATTTACTGGTCAGCTTAAAGGATTGTGGGATAATTATCTCACACATGATCAACGTATTGAAATCATGAAAGCAACCAAAGTCGAGGGTCATAAGACTATTCAAAATGCAGTCTATTCATTAGTTCTTAATATTATAGAACACTTTTCTGGAAGATGGTCTGATAATAGTGAGACCATTAGGACTATGCTTCAGAATTTAAGGTGTCCAACCCTCACATCTTTTAGATGGTACAAAGATGTTTTCTTATCCCGAGTGATGGAATTACCAGAGAGTAATAGTACTCACTGGAAGGCTAAATTCATAGGTGGTCTTCCTCCCTTATTTCCTGAGAGGATTTGAAAAGTCCTTAGAGGCATAGGGATGAGTATTGGTTATGATGCTTACTCATATGGTAAACTTATTAGTGTATGCACTCAGGAAGGTTTAGCTCTTTGTAGTGAAATAAAGCTAAGCCAAGAAATTAAGAAACATCGTCTCACTGAGAGACAAAAATTAGGCGAATTTTGTGAACAGTTCGCCATTGATATTCCTTCAAAAAGGAAGAAGTCTCATAAGAATAAGGACTTCAGAAGGAGAAAGGGTTCGCCCGAAAAAAGGCGTGATAAGACCCAAAGACGGAAGGCTTTTCATAAGGCCAGAAAGGATTTTGTTAAAACAAAAAACCCTCAAGCCTGCTACAGATGCGGTCGTGTAGGCCATTATGCAAGAGATTGCAGGATCAAGGACAAAATTAAAGAACTTGGTCTAGACGTGAATATTAAAGATTCTCTTTTTAAGATTCTCCTAAATTCTTCTTCGGAGAATTCTGATTATGAATCAAGTCATGAGTCTTCAACCAGTGAAGACTTGAGAGTACTTCAAGAAGAAGATTATATTTCATCTTCTGAAAGATACGAAGAGTTTTATAATAAGGGACAATGTTCCAACCAATGTTGTGTTCCTAATGATGAACTCTCCAACATTTATTCCCAGTTTAAAGACTTGGAACTTAACGTTTTGACTAACGACAACATGATAGAGTTGTTAAGGGTTATCAAAGACCCTGAATTAAAGTCACAAATCATTGATAAACTTCCTACTAATTTAAAGGAAGAATCAAAAGTGGATGACATTCCATCCTCATCAAGACCTTACACCATGTCTGCAATTCAAAGAATGGTGAAAAACAAGCCCCACCTGGATAGACCAGCTACAGTCCAAGATTTGAGTACAGAGATAACTTATCTCAAGAAACAAATCTCGGAATTAAAAGCTTCTCATATAGCTTTGGATGAAAGAGTTTTTAAATTAGAAAACTCTAAAGTAATTACTTCAAACCCCAATGAGAAAATTACTGAGCTTAATACAACACCAAGTTCTTCAGAAGAAAATACTGCCAGTACCTTACTTGCAACAATTGATTTTCCTGAAGAAGAATTTTTAGAAAAACTACAATATTTTGTTACACAAAAGTTTTTAATAAAAATAACTCTTTTAATAGATTACAATTTCAAAAAAGAGTTTATTGCTTTATTTGATAGTGGAGCGGATTTGAATTGTATTAAAGAAGGGATAATACCCTCTAGATATTTTCATAAAACCACTCATCGTTTAAAAAATGCTAGTGGTTCTTCAATGGGTATTTTTTATAAATTACCCAAAGCTTATATTTGCCAACAGGATTTATGTATTCCGGAAACCTTTGTCTTGGTAAAAAACATAGATAGAGATGTAATACTCAGTGTCCCATTTTTTATAAAATTAATGCCTTTGTTACATTGGGATACAAAAAGTATTACAGGTACTTACTGTGGTAAAAATATTACTTTTGAGTTTATAACTCAACCTGTCCAACGTTTTCTAAACGAGATTATTTCAAATAATATTTCTTCAAAAGAGAAGCAAATTGAATTTTTGAAAAATGAAATTTTTTCCATTACAATTGATCAGGATTTAAAAAATCCTAAACTTATTGAGAAGATAAACTTTCTCAAAAATCAGTTCTCTACTTCTATTTGTGGTGATCACCCAAATCAATTTTGGAATAGAAAGAAACATATTATAAATCTTCCTTATGAAGAAGACTTTTTGGAGGATAGTATTCCTACCAAGGCTAGACCTTGCCAAATGAACTCTGAATATTTGGAGTTATGCAAAAAGGAAATTGATTCTTTACAACAAAATGGTTTAATTAGACCCTCCAAGTCCAAATGGTCTTGTATTGTTTTTTTATGTAAATAAGCATGCTGAACAAGAACGAGGAGTTCCTCGTTTAGTCATTAATTATAAACCACTTAATAAGGTTTTAAAATGGATTAGATATCCTATTCCTAATAAAAAGGATTTACTTGATAGGCTTCATAATGTTATTATATTTTCAAAATTTGATTTAAAATCAGGTTATTGGCAAATTCAGATATCTGAATTAGATAGATATAAAACTGCTTTTAATGTACCAATGGGCCAATATGAATGGAATGTTATGCCTTTTGGTTTAAAAAATGCTCCATCAGAATTTCAAAAAATTATGAATGATATCTTTCTTCGTTATACAGATTTTATAATTGTTTATATTGATGACATTCTAGTATTTTTTAAAAATATAGAGTCCCATTTTAAACATCTTGATTTATTTAAAAAGATTCTAATCCAAAATGGTTTAGTTATATCAAAGCTAAAAATGATGATTTTCCAAACTTCTGTTAGATTTTTGTGTCACAACATATAGAAAGGTAGGATTATTCTTATCAATAGAAGTATTTAATTTGCTTCTAAATTTCCTGATATAATTACTGATAAAACTCAGCTCCAAAGATTTCTTGGTAGCTTAAATTATATCTCTCCTTTTATAAAGGACCTTTCTCAGGATACTGCTCTTCTTTACAATAGGTTAAAGAAGAATCCCAAAGCATGGTCTGACAGTCATACTGAATCAGTCAAAAGGATTAAACAGAAGGTTCATAACCTTCCTTGTTTAACTCTTGCCAATCCTACTTGGCAAAAAATTATTGAAACAGATGCTTCTGATATTGGTTATGGTGGTATTTTAAAACAATGTTCACCAACTAATAAACAAGAATACGTTGTTCAATTTTATTCTGGAAAGTGGAATACTGCCCAGAAAAATTATGCGACTGTGGCAAAAGAAATTCTTGCTATAGTCAAATGTGTTATGAAATTTCAGACTGATCTATATAATCAGAAATTTATTATTAAGACTGATTGTCAAGCTGCAAAATTTATTTTTAATAAAGATTTCAAACATGATGTTTCAAAACGCTTGGTTGAAAAGCTTTATTAGCACCTTTTGATTTTGACATTTTTTATAAAAAGGGATCGGATAATACCCTTCCTGATTTTCTTACCCGAGAATATTTGAACTTATAGTTCTTCCTTTAATATTGTTTTTATGAGTCTTTATACATTAATTCTTGGTGAAAGGACTATTATTACAATTTTACAAATCATATCTTTACCCAGAGACTTACAAATTCTTATTATGGATATTTTAATAGAAGATATCATAGAAGAAAGAGTTCCAGATGATCTAGAAGAAGAAATAGGTCTATCGGGTCAACTTTTTGATAATGATGCAGAAATTGATAATATAATAGAATGTTTTAATCATTCCTTAAATATTTATTTTGAGGATATTAATAATATAGATCATATACATGATCTAGATCTTGATAGTATGGAAGATCGCCACTTTTTCTAATACCAATTTTAATTCTATGCAGAAAATGAGACCTACATATAGGCCTCCTCGAGGAAGAGGAAGGAGCAGAAACTCAAATAATAACAGAGAGAATAATATTCTCGCCAAATGGGAAATAGACAGCTCATAGCTACCAATCTTACGGGAGGTAATACTGAACATCCATTATACAAGGAATTCATGGATTTTATACAATCCAAATGTCACGACCCCAAATCCGGTCGTGATGGCGCCCAGCACATTGCTAAGCCAGCCTGACCAATCAATATCGACCACGGAGCTAGAAGCTCTCTTTAGCCCATTTAAGCATATTAATTTACGAAATAACAGTGATGCATATAACGAAAACGGGAAAACCAAGCCCCATAATACATCAACTCCCATAGACCAAGGGTCAAGAGTCATGAGCCTCTACCGAACATGAGTGTATAAAGGTTTACAAAAATACCAAGTGCGGAAAGAAATGTCAATACAAAATCAAAAGACGAGTAGGAAGGAATATCGGGTCCTGCGGACTCTGCAGCTACCTCGAATATCCACAAACGTCGCCTCGCACGGCTACCGGATCACTGCTGGAGAGGTACTCGGATCCGCACACGAGGTGCGAGGAGTAAAATGAGTACTGCCGGACTCGGTGGTAATAAACAAGGGTAAGACAGCGCGAGATAAGAAATCCGCAATAAAGCACTATGTAAAGCTATAATCAGCTACCCGTCATAGAATCAATCTTCACTGAACCTGTTCCAACAATTACCAATAAATAGCATAACAACTAGCGGATGTAGCTAAATGCAATGCAATGCATGATTTGACCGCTACGGCGCGTAGGCCCGACTCCAATTTTGGGTACCCGTGCTCACTGTGGGGGTTCAGACTGCGGAGGGGCTCCTACAGCCCAAGCACATCTCATAGAGATATTCCTGCGGCGTGCGGTCCGATCCAACATATATCTCGCTGCGGCGCGCAGCCCGATCCACTACTAGTCGGCTAATATGCAGATACAGCCTCGCAGGCTCAAAAATAGTTTTTGAAAACTCTTTTATCATTTTTCAGTTGGAACACAGTAATATCAAGTTCCAGAGATTGGAAATTAGCATAATAACAAAATAGTTGCGGACTAGTAGTAAACTAGCATGTCTATATGATAAGACAATAACGATCCTCGCGGGATCCAATAACTGGCTCACGGCCCACATGTATACTCAACCGCCCAAGAAGGGGTTCCTCGGCTCAAGAGTGGCCATTATCACAATATATATATATACAACCATCCGAGAAGGAGGTTCGACGGCTCGAGAATAGCCAATAATACAGTATCAACAGGTCGGACTAATATATAGTCTCCAGTTCATGATCGACCCCGCACTCTCAAGAGTGTGCGTGTCTCGCTGCTATACAGCATCACAAAGTGGTATACCGGGGTTTCGAACCCGCTGGTCATCACCCACATCTATTACTCACCTCAATACAGCGCGACGACTATTCCGCAATGCCCTTGCCACGAGAATCAAGCTCCGTACGTGTAGAATCTGATCAAATACGGTAAAAATACAACAATTTAGGCCAATGGGACGACACCCAATCAATACAACTCAATTTACATCAAAATTCCCAAAGTTGTCAAAACCCGAGCCCCGGGCCCACATTCCGAAAATTTACGAAATTCACATTTCTGGAACCCTCGTCTTGCCACGAGTCCATACATATAAAATTTACCAAAATCGGACTCCGTTTGCCCACTCAAATCGGTGTTTTTCTTCAATTTAGGCTTAGGGCTCAAACCCACATTTAATCTCCCATTTACAGAGAATTAACCAAGGATTTCATGTTAAAATGATGTAATTAAGCCACAAAACTTACCTCCAACGAAACCCCGATGATTTCCCAGCAATCTCCCGTCAATTTCTCCTCTTGGAACTCAAAAATGGAGTTTTGGGTTAATGAACCCGTATGTGAAATGTTTCTGGTTATAATTCACTGCCTGGGCCGTTTACACTATGCGATCGCATCCCATCCTTGCGATCGCGTAGAACAAATGATAGCTCGAAATAATTAAGGCTATGCGATCGCACTACCTCTCCGCGATCGCATAGAACATCTCACCCAGGATCCAAATTACTACTATGTGATCGCAGACTGACCACGCGATCGCATAGAACAATAAGCTTCTTAGGCACCCCGGATCATTTTACCCTATGCGATCGCACGAGTGACCCTGCGATCGCAGAGTGCCAGGTTCCATACCTATGCGATCACATCTCCTATTACGCGATCGCATAGAACAACTCTGGGGCTCACTTCCATCCTTCTATGCGATCGCAATGACCCTACGCGATCGCATAGAGCATCCGTCTGCAACAAAACCAGCAGCCAACAGTAGTTCAAAAATAGAAGAAATGGTCCGTTTGGACCCCCGAAATCAACCCGAGGCCCCCGGGACCCCAACGAAAACCACCAACATACCCCATAACACGTTTCAAACTTGTTCTAATCATAAAAACACCATCCTTAACATGGAAATCACCAATTACACACGGATTCAAGCCTAAATTCCTTAAAACTTTCCGAATTACGCATTCAATCAAAAACCCGACCAAACGACGTCCGAATGACCTGAAATTTTGCAGGCACATCCAAAATCACCTAACGGAGCTACTGCAACTATCGGTATTTCATTCCGACCCCTGGATCAAAATCTCACCTACCGTTCGGATTTCGCCAAAATTCAACCTTAGCCAATTCAAGCTTATTTCTACACCGGGCCTCCAAATTCAATTACGATCGCTCCCCTAAGTCACAAATCACCTCCCGGAACTAACCGAATCATCGGAATCCGATTCCGAGCCCTCTAACCAAATAGTCAACTCCGGGTTGACTTTCCTTATTCAAGTTTCCTTCACAAAGGCTATATGCCTCATTTTCAATCCAATTCACTCCTAACTCACCCGATAGACTCTAATACTGTTTTAAAAGCATAATATATGTAAATGCAAGGTAACGGGGTGGTAATTCCCGTAACGACGGGCCGGGTCGTTACATTCTCCCCAACTTAAACAAACGCTCGTCCTCGAGCGGACTTAGAGTTGTACCAGAAGCAACCCAATAGCTGAATGACCTTACCAAGCATATATTCGGGCGATCATACGTCACCCTATCTCACGCAAGTCCGAAAACACCATATAGTCAAAATTTCACAGCCCATCTGAACCATAAATCACATTGTACTTTCTGAAATCATATACCAATTGCTAATCCCATTCCTGTACTCAGGATACACTAGAATCCACTGCAATAAGCCATACTCACCACTCCGGGTGAGATCATATGATGTATCACACAACCCAATCACTCGAGACGATAGTCTCTAATCACAACAACTGGCCACAATCACCAAATACTAGCTGAAAAAACCTTTTCCATTAGATGGAGTCTTGTTCCAACACCTTCATATCATCCCACGGCAACCAGACACGCGATATATCGAACCCATCTCTCAGGTCAACCATTCATGAATCCATTTCACTTTTAACTGATACCACAACAGATTTCGGACCCAAATCTCCGTATTACCTTTCTAACTAACTAAAATCACATATACTCACATTCATTATTGGCTCCAACGACCATTTCGATTATAACACACCGCACTGGTGATAAGACACCTCAACACCGGCCTAAGCCACGACGAGCACAACATAGGCTCCAATAGAAACGTCTGCACACACTCGAATCATGACAGCTCAAATCATGACAACTGTCTCCAGCAAATAGAGCTGCAATTTAATCCCTCTGTGCCATCATAATATAGAACTGAGATCGCGTCTCGTATTATAGAAATAAAGTACCTGAATCCTCCTCGAGAGGTCATAACATCACGTGGCCTTGCCACGATTCGTGATTCTATCCCAATGTTATTACTCATGAAGCACCTCAAGCCACTAAGCTCAAAACGATCAGCCACGCACATATTTAGGTCTGAACCCAAGCAATCAACCTCACCCACGGTGAAACAATTAACGTATGCTATCAAATCCTGAAAGAACACAACCGATGTGCCCTTCGCCAAGCGATACTCAATACGGACTCTTCCTCAGAAGCCAGGAGGTATTGTATACCAGGTAACATATAACTAACTATATTTTCACAATATTCTGTTGCGGCGTGCAACCCGCTCCAATGACATACCCGTGGCGGCGTGCCACCCGATCTAGATACCATACCTGTGGCGGCGTGCCACCCGATCCAAGTAACCCTCGTCAAATGAATACGCGTCGAGTCAAGTTGCTCATCATAATAAACATATATCGCCTCAAGTTTGGCCACATGAAACGCATCCGACAACGTTTCTCAATACTGGAACTGAATCAATGGTAGATACTTCTACACTAACATCCGCCACTAAGGTCCAACTGACAAAGCAATGCCTACCAGCCGTCCGCTGGTCCTGTGTACAACTACTCTGTTGGAGCATACTCTGATGTTCTCTGCTACGCAATTTGTGCCATTTTCCGACATAGCCCATATCACATTAGTCTAGACGACATGGCTTATGTCAACCAGTCCGAAATAAGGTATCATAACCCAAATTCATCATATCAAGCTAAGAGCTAAACGGTCCTGATACACACGATATACAACCACTGCATAGGCGGATTACGAGAACTTCCAGACTCTAACACATGTATTACATATGGATCACTATGCCTGATCCCACACTCTACCGTACGATTACATAACACACATCAAGCATCTATTCATACCTCGAAAGCCATTCGAAAATTTCACTATGCCATCAACAATTCGATCATCACAGCCGATCCGACAAGCGAACACCACTATACCCCTAGATATTATCAGTTTACATTACCTTGTCCCTTTGCACCATATACCCTGCCAAATGACTAGAATAGCAGTACCATTTCCTTAGATCACCAGAAAGATCGATTCTTAAATCACCTGCAGCTGTCCGCGCTGCTCAATAAGTTTAATGACTCCCCATATATTATGAACTGATCTCAAAACCTAGAATATACCATTATCAACTTTCCATAACACATCGCGTATACCATACTAAGATAACATGGAAATTCTTATCCCTTTCCTACGCCGCAAACATGGACGCACTCAACTAGTCAAGGACTTTTATGATCTCATATAGAGAAAACTCATTACACATTCCAAGCTTTGCATACCAACAGGAAATACACTTATTTTTCAAACCACATTAAAACACACCATAAACTCTTTCTCCCAATCACATTGCATAAGTTAAACTGCCAGGACTGAGTCCTTATACACATATTATACCCATATCGGGTTACACGACTGCCAACACTCAAAAGCTTTATTGCACAATATCTACAAGACTCATTACTTCAACCACATACCAGGAATTAGTCGTATTCTTTATCATACCGCTTCGGTTTATTAACAAGTTGTTCTATTTACCCAGTTTCCTTTCTGATTCATCTTTGATTTAATATTAGCCACTACTGTAGCACCATAACACATGAACTCATTCCACACGAGACTCGTACATAAGACCACACGGTCTGAGACATACATGTTTGGCGTGTTTGAGTCAATTCGGATTGAGTTTAGTTGGAAATGAGACAAAAAGTCTCTTAGAAGAAGGAATAGTTGAGAAAAGTCAGCTGGATGTTGACTTGTGAGTTAGAGAGCTCGGAATCGAATTTTGATGATTCAGTCAGCTCAGGGAGGTCATTTATGAGCTAGGAGAGCGATCAAAAGTGAATTTGGAGGTCCGTTGTAGTTTTAGGCTTGAATTGGCTAAAGTTGAATTTTGGCGATATCCGATCGGCAGGTGAGATTTTGATTCGGGAGTCGGAATGGAATTCCGACAGTTGTAGTAGCTCCGTTAGGTGATTTTGGATGTGTTTGCAAAATTTCAGGTCATTCGGAGGTCGTTTGTTCAGGTTTTTGATTGAATGTTGGTTTCGAAAGTTTTGAAGAAACATAGGCTTGAATCCGTGTGTAATTGGTGATTTTGATGTTTAGGATGGTGTTTTTATGATTGGAACAAGTTCGTATCGTGTTTTGGAGTATGTTGGTGGTTTTCGTTGGGGTCCGGGGGCCTCGGGGTGAATCCAGACCATCAACCGGGCATTTTGCACTTGGTAAAACCTGCAGAAAAATTGCAGGTCAGTGCAGCAGGAATTAAGCCTTCGCGTTCGCGTGGAGGCGGTCGCGTTCGTGAAGGCCAAGGGAACTAAAGCATCGCGTTCGCGTAAGGAAGGGTCGCGTTTGCGAAGAAGAAGCAGGTGAAGCATCGCGTTCGCGTAGAAAAACCCGACGGTTGGTGGAAATGAACTTCGCGGACGCGTGACCGGGCATCGCGTTCGCGATGAGTGAATCGAGCAGAGCATCACATTCGCGTGAAGGACATCGCGAACGCGTAGAACAAAATAACCAGGCAGTGAATTTAAAACCAGAACATTTCATATACGGGTTTCACTCTTAGAAACCCCCATTGTTGAGCTCTAGAGTGAGAAAGTGACGGGAATTGCTGGGAAATCATCGGGATATTGTCGGAGGTAAGTTTTGTGGTTTAATTACTCGCTTTTATCATGAAATCATTGATTATTTCTCTGAAAATAGAAGATTAAAGGTAGGTTTTAGCCCTAGGCCTAGAATTGTAGAAAAACACTGATTTGAGTGGGCAAATGGAGTCCGAATTTGGTAAATTTTATATGCCTAGACTCGTATGGAGACGAGGGTTCCGAATATGTAACTGTTGTAATTTTTCGACAAGCGCACCAAAAGTCAGGTTTTGACAACTTCGTGGGTTTCAGTGCAATTTGAGTTATTTCGAATGGGTTGTGTGTTATTAACATATATTGATGTATTCTATATGATTTTGAGCAGATTTGGCATTTGAGGAGGCTGATTTACGAGGCAAGCGCAAGGCAGACTAAGGCTTCTACCGATTCGAGGTGGGTGGTGGTGGCAAATAATGTACTGAGGGTTTGAAACCCCGTACTAGCACTTCATAGTGCTATGTTGAGATGAGACACGCGTCTTGTGACGGGCGTGGTGATATTGTGATTGGGGACTTGGACTTGGTCCTTCCCGGCTAATAGTATACTGTGTATTATGTTTGATAACGAGATTATAACTGTATAATTGGGCTGGTAGCCATGTTTGGGACCTTGTGCCGATCTGCAGAGCATTAGGGAACCTGTAGAGCTAGATGACCCTTATATCGTGTTGAAACTTACAATCAGCTGTAAAACTAGCTGAATAGCATATTAAAAGCCAGTACTAGGTGTGTACTGTGAGAAACTGAGTACTTAGGGTGGAAATTCCCTGATTTAGCTGAATGGGCCTGAAAGGCCAATCCTATACTAATTGGGACAGGGTCGAGGATCCGTTATGAGGTATTATTTATATATATATATTGGATCGAGCTGCTTGCCACAGCAGTATATATATATTGGATCGGGATGCACGCCGTAGCAGTATATATATTGGATCGGGCTGCACTCCACAGCAGTATAAATATATTGGATCGGGCTGCACGCCGCAACAGTATATATATTGGATCGGGCTGCACACCGCAGCAGTATATATATATTGGATCGGGCTGCACGCCGGATCGGCATATATGTTGGATCGGACAACACACCGCAGTATTATTGCGCTTGGGCTGTAGGAGCCCCTTCGGAGTCTGAGTCTGCACACATTCTCAGTGAGCACCGGTGTATATTATGGGATCGGGCTGCACGCCGCAGCAGTATAGAGATATATACATATATATATTGGATCGAACTGCACGCCGCAGTAATATTTGTGTGGATCGTGTATAAATATATAAACATATATATATTGGATCGGACTGCACGCCACAGTAATACATGTGTGGATCGGGCTGCACGCCGCAGTATCATAGCGCTTGGGCCTAGGGAGCCCCTCCGAAGTCTGTATACACCCCCGGTGAGCGCCGTCGACGTTAAATGGAGCGGGCTGCGCGCCGCAGCGGTATATGTAATGGAGCGGGCTGCGCGCCGCAACATTATACTTATTCATATCCATATATGTACTTAAGTACTTATACATTATAGACATATATATATATCTACATACATTGAGTTGGTTGTGCACCGTAGTTGTACGAATGGGGATTTGGTCTGTGTGGGACCTTGTTGAGATAGAGGTGGGCTGGAGATGAGAGTATTCATCGTAGTGATGACTTACCTGTGAGGTGACCCTTAGAACTGTTTAGTGATAGTATCGAAGTTCTTATTTTTAGTTATTATTTATTATTGTTACTCACCAAGTTGAAATATACTTACCCCACTCCCCTGCACTTTTTTGTGCAGATATACAGGTTCATGAGGGCAGTTGAGCTATCACAATTGCATTATTTTCCCCATTCCGTGGAGACTTCGAGGTAGCTGCCGACGTCCGCAGTACCTGACCTATTTCTTTTTATCATTTTGTTGTGTCCATTCTGCTTAGACTTGATTGTGTAGTAGATCTCATTTGTAGAGGCTCAGACTTGCGACACCACGATTTGGTTGGGACTGTATTCGTGTATTTCATTTCTACACTTCTTGATTTGTTATGAAAATAGGCTAATTACGCCGATTAATCAGTATTAAGTTATAATTGACTGGTTTAAATAGATAAGATGGTCGGGCTTTCCTAGCAATGCATTGGGCGCCATCACGACCGGGGATAGGGTCATGACACATTATGAGATAATACTCTCTACCACAGGATCAGCTGACATTCAACATATATATCCTACTAATACAAGAATAATTTATAATTTTTCTAAGATTATTATCAATAAGGTCATACCTTCAGGATGAATGGGGAATGAGTACCCTTAAGGAAAGAGAATATACTCATCCCGAACAAAGAGTCCAAGTTAAATTTAACTATTGGGACTATATTGAAAGTTTTAATAAGACTTTTTTGTACGAAAATCCTAATAGGAAACATTCTTGGTTTATCAAGTTATGTTCTAATATGAACAATCAACCAATCCCAAATTGGTTTTTTAAATGGTGGAAATTATATGATCCATCAATAGAAATTTTTCCTCCTTTGTTTAAGAGTTTATATGCTCAATGGGTAGATATATCTCCCAGGATAATTTTATTACAAAAAGATAATATCTTTTATGACGGAATTGCTTTAATGTATTTCTTTATAGAATTTTCAATCCCATGGATTATGAAATGGGATGTCCAATGTAGTTATACTGAAGAAGGTATTCCTTGCCTTCAAAGAATTTTTTATAATAAGTTCTGGACCAAGTTACTCCAGACAGACCCCCAAGGCAAACTATTTGGTGAGGAATTAATTCAACAAATCCAAGCCAAGCTAGAAGAATATGTAAAGATGGACAAAGCAAATGCTTCCAAGGATAAATCAAGCCCTTTTGATGTTATTACAAAGAATCTTCAAATGAAGAAGGGAGCTATCTCCAATAAAGAAATTCTGGCTTCTTATTTCGAAGAAATAAAAAAGGATTTAGCAAAGAATTTCGGAATGGAAATCAATGATGATATATCCGTGGCTTCTTTGGATAATATTTCCAACAATGAAGAGTATGTAGCAAGGGAAGCTCAAAGCACCTCGGAGGCAGATGTCAATATTGATGAATTAGAAGACTTCCTTGAAAAGCTAAAGGAAAATGCTGAAGAATCTTCAGAAAAGAGAAAAGGAAAAGGAAAAGAATAAGCTTGAATTATTGAAGGCCCCATCATTGAATTCGGGGTAATGAAGACAAATAACTTTAATAAAAGGACCCCTCGATTATTGTAGGGAATCTACTTTAATAAAAGTAGTTTGTACGCTTATAATTATATGGGATTTTCTTTTTATCTTGTCGGCCAAAAGTGTAATTATTGTGTCGACCAATACTATTGTAGTTTTGTTTTATTACTAGCCGATCCATTATATAAGGATCAATTTAGTTTAGGAAGGGAAGGCATTAGCCAACGCTCTCCCTTCTTTCTAGTTTCTCTCTCTTGTAAAAATCCTTTGTAATATTTTCAAAGTTTGTATAGAAAAATCAAAAAGGGTCACTTGGCCGCAAACCCAGGGTCTCCGGTACTGTTTCTCTTCTCTCTTCTCTTTTATATTCTGTTACTATTTAGCCTAAATGATAGGCTAGATAATTAAGTGTTAGACTTAGCCTCTCTGCATGTTATTAAAAGCATGTTTTGTGACTAATTGTTTACTGTATCATCCTAATGAGGAAATAGCTTAAGAACTATATAGACCAGGCAGTTACTAATCTCGACAGTAAACCTTGGTTTGGTTGACCTAACCGGTGGTGCTCATGAAACCCGTTTAAGACAGGTGATCGTTTATTGGGTTGTGTTGGAGCACCGTGGTTTAAGGTTTACCCAGAGGTTAGTAGTTAGCCAGGACTGGAGTTCTTGTAATTCATCTTCCTGCCTCATTGGAAGCGAACCTGTATTTACCCAGAGGTTAGTAGTTAGCCAGGACTGGATTTCTTGTAATTCATCTTCCTGCCTCATTGGAAGCGATCCTGTAACCAATGGTATCAGATCCATGCCGGTAAGTAACTATAGAAGCTAAGTTTAACACTATTTTCTTAATGAATATCATTAGGAAGAAGACCATTGTTAAAAACGGTAGGAAAGAAGAGTATGAAATGCCCCAACAATTAGACCTTCTTAATAAATAGACTATACCACTAGTCAAACCTAAAGTAATATACCAATTAGGTACTTTTGAAAAAATAGGATTAAAACAGGTAGTTAAAACTACTGAAGAAACTATCACAGTAGATAGTGATCATGCTACTTTCAAATTATTATCCGATAGTGATTTTGCCCCTTATAGGGGTTCTCATAGATTCATACATATTGGATTAATACAAGTTGCCTTCAAGCTACTTACTTTAAGAGGCTTACCTGAAAGCTTTATCGTAGCTCTCAGAGATGGCAGAAACCAGAATTGGCAAAAGTCTCTAATAGGGACTGTACAAACCAGTTTGGCTTATGGCCCTGTTTATTTTAATGCTTATCCAAATTTATAGATTTCTCTTAATGATGAGAACTCGTTAAATGCTTTAATACTTAGCATTAAATTATATGGCTAAGATTACTTGCCTGGTACAGAAGTTATGTGTATCTGTTATAGGATTTATTTTAAACCTTTATATACTTTAAATCCTATGTGCAAAATTATGGATTTCAAAAATGAAACTATTCTTATAGAAACCAACTTTGGTAAATCCAAAGTAACTACTAGAAGACCTATCAAATGGGTGAAATTGATTTCCCAAAAGAATGGGTCATAGAGGAAGCAGTTGCCCCTCGAAATACTGGTAATACTGAGGTAACACAAATTGAACAAACCTCAGATGGCACAGTAAATATTAGGTTCAATGAATCTATTCAGACTGATAATATCAGTTCATCATCTAGACTGACTAGATCAAATTCTTTTTATATTTCTCCGATTGATTATGTGGTAGATTTTCCATCTAGAGCTTCCACATCTCAAATTAGAGAAAATAATAGAATTAATAGTATAAAAATTGGTTTAGATAATATCGTCAAGATTAATGCAGATCTTGAACCCACTCCATCCGAAATGGATTTTTCAAATGGTTTTAATGATGTCTGAAAACCAAATAGATTTTAGTCCGGGATCACCGGCAAGAAAATTAATTTTAGAAGAATTTCTAAAACCCAGATGGGCTGTTTTTTCAGAAAATGGTTTCATGAAAACATGATTAGTGAATTAATACAATTCTTTAGAAATGATTTTTATACGGATATTAGCAAAAAGAACAGAATTATTGCTTTTGTTGCCTGGTTTATATCTAAACATGTTTATAACTATATCTCTGTTTTAGAAAGAGATTATATGCTTACTAGTGGGAAAACCACTAAATCAGTTTTTCCACCACAACAATCTTTTCAAATGGGGGAAAAAGATAAACTTGTTTATTTTACTGCATTTTCGAAATTATTGGAAAGTGATGTGGCAGCAATTACTGCTAAAAACCTGAATACTATGCTTACTCAGAACAATTATACTAACATGTATGTTAGTATTCTGGGAGAACAGGTTATTACAATACAAGAGAAATTCGACAAGCTTATAGCAGAAGTCCAAAAGATTTCTCATAAGGAGGATAAAGGTAAAGAGCAAATTGCTACAACCAGCATCCAACCTCCACCGGAGGTAAAAGACTTTAAAACTAAAAGTCTTAATGATCTGGAAGAACTTCTTACTAAAACGTTTGGGGAGTTTAAGGCTAGTCCTTTAACGGTAGAGTATAAACCTGACAAAGGTAATAGAATTTAGGTAAATGATGAGATTAATAAAATCTTTGAAAAATATGCTCGCAAACCTTACCAAAGGATGTTCTACTATCCTAGACCAACCCCTCAGGATGTTCTTTTAGAAGAACTTGATAGTGACCACTATAGTGGATCTGATATCTATGAATAGAATAAAGATGGTCTTGCTGAAAGACAAATCTATAACATGGTACATATAATGCTTATGTAGAGTACTATCTGTAAGGTTAATAAAAATGAAGATAAAGCAATAGCAGAAATGCTTATTGCTAGATTTACTGGTCAGCTTAAAGGATGGTGGGATAATTATCTCACTCATAATCAACGTATTGAAATCATGAAAGCAATCAAAGTCGAGGGTGATAAGACTGTTCAAAATGCAGTCTATTCATTAGTTCTTAATATTATAGAACAATTTTCTGGAAGATGGTCTGATAATAGTGAGACCATTAGGACTATGCTTCAGAATTTGAGGTGTCCAACCCTCACATCTTTTTGATGGTACAAAGATGTTTTCTTATCCCGAGTGATGGAATTACCAGAGAGTAATAGTACTCACTGGAAGGCTAAATTCATAAATGGTCTTCCTCCCTTATTTGCTGAGAGGATTCAAAAAGTCCTTAGAGGCACATGGATGAGTATTGCTTATGATGCTTACTCATATGGTAAACTTATTAGTGTATGCACTCAGGAAGGTTTAGCTCTTTGTAATGAAATAAAGCTAAGCCAAGAAATTAAGAAACATCGTCTCACTGAGAGACAACAATTAGGCGAATTTTGTGAACAGTTCGCCATTGATATTCCTTCAAAAGGAAGAAGTCTCATAAGAATAAGGACTTCAGAAAGAGAAAGGGTTTGCCTGAAAAAAGGCGTGATAAGACCTAAAGACGAAAGGCTTTTCATAAGGCCAGAAAGGGTTTTGTTAAAACAAAAAACCCTCCAGCCTGCTACAAATGCGGTCGAGTAGGCCATTATGCAAGAGATTGCAGGATCAAGGACAAAATTATAGAACTTGATCAAGACGAGAATATTAAGGATTCTCTTTTTTAGATTCTCCTAAATTCTTCTCCGGAGAATTCTGATTATGAATCAGGTCATGAGTCTTCAATCAGTGAAGACTTGAGAGTACTTCAAGAAGAAGATTATATTTCATCTTTTGAAAGTGACCAAGAGTTCTATAATAAGGGACAATGTTCCAACCAATGTTGTGTTCCTAATGATGAACTCTCCAACATTTATTCCCAGTTTAAAGACTTGGAACTTAACGTTTTGACTAACGACAACATGATAGAGTTGTTAAGGGTTATCAAAGACCCTGAATTAAGGTCACAAATCATTGATAAACTTCCTACTAATTTAAAGGAAGAATCAAAAGTGGATGACATTCCATCCCCATCAAGACCTTACACCATGTCTGCAATTCAAAGAATGGTGAAAAATAAGCCCTAGCTGGATAGACCAGCTGCAGTCCAAGATTTGAGTACAGAGATAACTTATCTCAAGAAACAAATCTCAGATTTAAAAGCTTTTCATATAGCTTTGGATGAAAGAGTTTTTAGATTAGAAAACTCTGAAGTAATTACTTCAAACCCCAATGAGAAAATTACTGAGCTTAATACAACACCAAGTTCTTCAGAAGAAAATACTAGCAGTACCTTACTTGCGACAATTGATTTTCCTGAAGAAATCTTTTTAGAAAAACTACAATATTTTGTTACACAAAAGTTTTTAATAAAAATAACTCTTTTAATAGATTACAATTTCAAAAAAGAGTTTATTGCTTTATTTGATAGTGGAGCAGATTTGAATTGTGTTAAAGAAGGGATAATACCCTCTAGATATTTTCATAAAACCACTCATCGTTTAAAAAATGCTAGTGGTTCTTCAATGGGTATTTCTTATAAATTACCCAAGGCTTATATTTGCCAACATGATTTATTTATTCCGAAAACCTTTGTCTTGGTAAAAGACATAGATAGAGATGTAATACTCGGTGTCCCATTTTTTATAAAATTAATGCCTTTTTTACATTGGGATACAAAAAGTTTTACAGGCACTTACTGTGGTAAAAATATTACTTTCGAGTTTATAACTCAACCTGTCCAACGTTTTCTAAACGAGATTATTTCTAATAATATTTCTTCAAAAGAGAATCAAATTGAATTTTTGAAAAATGAAATTTGTTTCATTACAATTGATCAGGATTTAAAAAATCCTAAACTTATTGAGAAGATAAACTTTCTCAAAAATCAGTTCTCTACTTCTATTTGTGGTGATCACCCAAATCAATTTTGGAATAGAAAGAAACATATTATAAATCTTCCTTATGAAGAAGATTTTTTGGAGGATAGTATTTCTACCTGTGACGACCCGGCCCGTTGTCACGGGAATTACCACCCCGTTATGTTGTAATTACATGTTTTATACTTTTATATCAGTGTTAGAGTCTATCGGGTGAATTAGGAGTGAATTGGATTGAAAATGAGGCTTATAGCCTTTTTGAAGGAAACTTGAACAGGGAAAGTCTACCCGGAGCTAAATATTTGGTTAGAGGGCTCGGAATTGGATTCTGATGATTTGGTTAGTTCCGGAGGTGATTTGTGACTTAGGGGAGCAATCGAAATTGAATTTGGAGAGTCCGGTGTAGAAATAGGCTTGAATTGGCTAAGGTAGAATTTTGGCGAAACTCGAGCGGTAGGTGAGATTTTGATCCGGGGGTCGGAATGGAATTCCGAAAATTCCTGTAGCTTTGTTATGCGATTTTGGATAAGTCCGCAAACCTCCAGGTCATTCGTACGTTGTTTGGTCGGGTTTTTGATTGAATGTGTGATTCGGAAAGTTTTAAGGAATTTAGGCTTGAATTCGATGTGAATTATGGGTTTTTATGTTGTTAGATGCGTTTTGAGGATTGGAACAAGTTCAAATAAGGTATTAGGATGTGTTGGTGAATTTGGATGAGGTCCCGGGGGCCTCGGGTTGTTTTCGGGTGGTTAAACGGAAGAAAAAACATGGAAATTGCAGGTTGAAGTATTCTGGTTCTGTCATCTTCGCCCCTGCGGAAATATGGTCGCGGAGACGAGTCCACAGGAGCAGTCTGAGGAGCTCAGAAGCTCTTGTGTTCGCTGAAGCAGGTCTTGTTCCACTGAGGCGATGTTGCTGGTGCGAATGGTGTGCCGCAGAAGCGGTCTATAGGTGGATTAGGGAGATCCGCAGGAGCGAAGGATTGATCGCTTAGGCGAGTCTGCAGAAGCGGACTCTGGTGCGCAGAAAGTGGGTGTTTTCGCAGGAGCAGTTGTTCAATCGCGGAAGCGGACACGCGAAAGCGGTCCTTTTCTCGCAGAAGCGGGATTGGCCAGCCAGGCCTGGAATCACAAAAGCGACCATCTGGTCGCGGATACGGTCTCGCAGGAGCGGAAATTTATCCGCAGAAGCGAAAATCGCAGTGAATTAATTGTATCAGAAGTTAGAAAATTTCCGAAACATTTCACACATTTGGGTCTCGGCTTTAGAGGCGATTTGGGCGATTTTGAAGAGAAACTCAAGGGAAATCATCAGGTAATCAACTATGGACTTAAACTATGAATAGTATTGATAATATTATGCAATTATATCATGAAAATGAAGGAATTTGGGGTAATTTATGGAGGATTTAGCCCTAGGCTTGAACTTTAGAAAATCAAGGTTTTGAATGTACAAATGGAGTCCGAATTTGGTAAATCTTATATGCTTAGACTCGTATCGAGATGAGGGTTCCGAATATGTGACTTTCGTGATTTTTCGAGAAGCGTACCGAAAGTCGGGTTTTGGCAACTTTGCCATTTTTGGTGTAAATCGAGTTGTATTGATTGGGTGTTGTCCCATTGGCCTAATTTGTTGTATTTCTATTGTATTTGATCAGATTCTATGCGTGCAGAGCTTGATTCTCGTGGCAAGGGCATCGTGCTGTATTGAGGTGAGTAATAGATATGGGTGATGACCAGCGGGTTCAAAACCCCGATATACCACTTTGTGATGCTGCATAGCGGCGAGATACGTACTCTCTTGTGAGTGCGGGGTCGATTGTGATTGGGGACTATGGCTTAGTCCGACTTGTTGGGACTGTGTTATGATATTGGCTATTCTTTAGCCGTCGAACCTCCTTCTCGGATGATTGCATACTATATTGTGATATTGGCTACTCTTGAGCCGTTGAACCTCCTTCTTGGACAGTTGAGTATACTTGTGGGCTGTGAGCAAGTTATTGGATCCCGCGAGGATCGTTATCATTGTCTTGTGATATTGACATGCTAGTTTACTACCAATTCGTAGCTATTCCTGTTATCATGCTATTTCCAACCTCTGGAACTTAATATTGTTGTTTTCAATTAAAAATGATAAAAGAGTTTCAAAAATACTTTTGAGCATGTGAGGCTGTATTTGCATATTAGCTGACTGGTAGTGGATCGGGCTGCGCGCCGCAGCGGTGTATATGTTGGATCGGACTGCACGCTGCAGTAATATTGTGCTTGGGCTGTAGGAGCCCCTCCGGAGTCTGAACCCCCACATTGAGCACGGGTACCCAAATTGGATCGGGCTACGCGTCGTAGCAGTCATATCATGCATTGCATTACATTTAGCTACATCTGATAGCTGTTATACTGTTTTGCTGGTACTTGGTACATGTACAGTTGATATTGATTCTGTGACAGGGTATTTGATTACAGCTTTACATAGTGCTTTATTGCGGATTTCTTATCTGCGCTGTCTTACCCCTGTTTATTTCCACTGAGTCTGGCAGTACTCATTTTACTCCCTGCACCTTGTGTGCAGATCCAGGTACCTCTCAGCAGTGATCCGGTAACTGTTCGAGGCGACTTCTCTAGGATATTCGAGGTAGCTGCAGAGTCTGCAGGACCCGATATTCCTTCCTACTGTATTTTGATTCTGTATTGCTATTTATTTCCGCACTTGGTATCTTGTAAACCATTATTACACTTATGTTCATTAGAGGCTCATGACTCTTGACCTTTCGGTCTATGGGAGTTGGTATGTGTTGGGACTTGGTTCACCATTTTCGATATATATATCACTGTTGTTTCATGTTTTGATATGTTAATTGGGATAAAGCGAGCTCCTAGCTCCGTTATTGTTTTTGAGTGGTCAGGCTGGCCTAGCAGTGTGCTTGGCGCCATCACGACCGGATTTGGGGTCGTGACAAGTTGGTATCAGAGCCTAGGTTTACTAGGCCTCACGAGTCTTGAGCCGGTTGGTAGAGTCTTGTGGATCGGTATGGGGACGCCTGTACTTATCCTCGGGAGGCTGCGAACCTTTAGGAAACACTTTCACTTTTCTTAAACTCTATCGTGCGATTTTGTTGTTCTGAGAACTGAACTTCTATATTCTATTCTCTTGCAGATGGCGAGAACACGAGCATCAGGACGAGGTGGACGACCTCCATTGCCACCTACTAAAGGTCGTAGATGTGACCGTGGTCGTGGTAGAGGTAGGGCAGCTGAAGCAGTGCCAGCTGACCCACCCATTGTCCATATTCAGGAGCAACCCCGAGTGGTTGAAGCTCCAGCAGCAACAGCTTAGGCACCGACGGTGTCTATTATCATTCCTGGCCTTCAGGAGACTTTGGCCCAGATATTATCAGTATGTTCTGGATTGGCTCAGGTAGTATTAGCTACCGCTACAGTAGCGACATCCCAGACCGGGGGTGGTTATCAGACCCCTGTAGCTCGCACACCAGATCCGGTTGTACAAAGGACTTCAGACGCCAGAGGCGGTCCCCGCTCAGGTGGTTGCACCAGTCATTCCCCCAGCTGCACCAGCTCCAGAGCATATGGTTGAGGCTATGCCCGACGACGAGCAGCGTCGTCTTGAGAGGTTTGGTAGACTTCAGCCACCCCATTTCAGTGGCGTTGAGGGCGAGGATGCCCAGGGTTTCTTGGATAAGTGTCAGAGGATGTTGCGGACGTCTGGTATTCTTGAGTCTAGCCACTACTAGAAATTGGAGCTATGGCAACGCTTTTTATTGCTACGGATCCATAACCGTTGCGATAGGTATTCTATTGTTACGGTTATAACCGTTACAAATAATTGGTGTAACTACCGGGACACTTAGCAACTGAACCGTAGCGATAGACTCAATAACCGTTCCTATATATGTATATATGGCTACCGTTTGGATAACCGTAGCAATAGATATATCTATGGGAACGGTTGGATGTATTGTTACGGTTATTTTGGTTCCCTCCTTATTTTCCACCCAAAATTTTAATACCCGCTAAAATAAGATGGGGCCCACAATTTGATTATTATTCTTTTTTAATTTTATATCTTGTTTTCATCGAAAATATGTATACCTAAACCCTAAAATTAAGTATGCTCTGAAATTGCATCCGAAATCCCCTAATTCTTTCGGCGAGAGAAACCTTGCTCGAACTTTTTCTTTGGAAATCCCCTAATTACCATCACCATAACCCATAACCCATAGTTCATTACTAAGCTGCCATTTCTCCTTAATCGAAAGTTTCTTCGTAAGCAAAAAATTACTGTTGTTGTTGCTTTATCGATGGTGATATCAAATCCATGGCCGTTCATCTAAGCGTTTATGTGGCTTCTCGTGTTGGATCTTGAATACCAGCTTTTCATTGCTATTCATTCGAGTTTGATTATGAGAAAAATTATTAACGAACTTCCTTCAGGTGCATTTCCGATCTCTGTTATTTTATCTCTTGTGTGGTTAAACATGATTTTAGTCTTAGTGATTGGTATTCGGAACATATAACTCCTTTGGTCCTTAGTTAATTGTTAACAGAAATTGGTCCTGCCAAATTTTGTAAGATATTGGTGTGAGTGATTTTCTTTTTTACATTAGGTACATGTAGATCTTTTGTGTGTGTTAAAGTGTTATTCCAGAAGTATATCTGTTGAAGTATTAAACATGTTTCCTTTTGAAAAGAGCTAATTAAATTCTAGTATTTGGCATGTTTAATCAACGGTTGAATGAATCCGCATCCTTGAAAGCTTGAATATTCAGATTGAAAATAAATAATATCCGTTCACACCTGATCTCATTGATTAACTTCGAGCTAGAAATTTCAGTTGAGTTTGATTTTACTAAGTATAAAACTGGAATTTAACCTTCAATTCTGGTATTGTGATTGCGACTGAAACTTGTCTCATTTGTTCACTGTTTGGAACATGCTGAGTTCAGTACTTTACTACTACTTCCGTTTCAATTTGTTTGTCTTCGTGTGACTTGGCACAAATTAAATTATGTAGTTTTATTATGTTTAACAGAATTGAGTTTCTGCTGCAATTCTAAAAAATATGGGAACAACACATGGACAACTTTTGGAACTAAAAGGGAGCTGTTCTGAACGTGGAATCTTATTGTCTGAATGGTTAAAAGTTATATAATGTTGGATCTTTTTCTTAACCTCTTTCTTGTTCAATCTAGCTGTAGTTATTTCGTCTTATGTGTATCATTTACAGGTCTTCCTTGGCCAAAATGGCGGGCTGGATATAGATGGAAATGAATTACCTCGACTAGTATATGTATCCAGAGAGAAAAGACCTGGATTCAACCATCACAAGAAGGCTGGTGCAATGAATGCTCTGGTTTGTATTGCATAAAGATTTATTTTTGCGATATTTTCTTCTGCTCTATATTCAATACACAGTGTGCTCTATATTCAATACACGGTGTTTCTGTTAATCAGCACCGATCAATCTATCAGATCGTCTCCACCAGGTCCTTCGATGGGCTCTTGGTTCTATTGAAATCTTTTTCAGCAGGCATTGCCCTCTCTGGTATGGATATGGTGGTGGTCTCAATTGGCTCGAATGTTTCTCATACATAAACGCCACCATTTATCCATTCACGTGTCTTCCCTTAGTCACTTATTGCACTCTACCTTTGAATGAGATGGTAAAAATAATACTTGCTCAAATTAGAACTTAGAAGTGGATGTTGCTTGACATTTGGTGGAATGCAATGTGCTGCAGGAAGTTCTTGTGAGATTCGCGCGATTTGGATCAGAGGAGGACGAGTGGATAAACGTAAGAAAATCAGTCCGGGAACGATCCGTACCTCTGAGAGTTCAGAATGTAACAAAGTCAGGGTTCGGGATCCTGTTTTGTGCTTCCAGGTACACCTTTCTTCCAATGGACTCTCTTTTCCCGTTGTTCTAGGGGTAAAAAGGGCAAATAACTTCTTGGGTAGCGCCATTGATAGAGGGTCTAAGAATGAGATCACAAAAGGTAGAATATATCACACTGATGGCCTCTGAATTGCAGATATGTTGGTGTATCGCACGATGGTTTAACTTTATATTTTGTTTTTCCTATTTTGATCTAACTAGGAGAGGAAGGACCAGGCTAGATATGTTGAAGCGTGTGTTACTGAAATTCAAAAGAAATTTCATGATATAAGGGGCTGCAGATGTCTCTTTGTGATTCAATATGATCATGATAACACAGAGGTGCGTTTTCATAACAAGAGATTATCTATCCATTATTATCATTTTGCACTTGGTTGGATTTACGTTATCACACTTTTTGTTACTTCTTGCTTCAGGAAATTGTTCATTTGAGGAGATTATGTTTCCGGTCAAGCGTATTAGTTTGCAGCTTGGTTACAGTGTCCTCCTTTCTGACATCGATATTGTGTATCTGCAAAATCCTTTTGATCATTTGTATCGGGATTCAGATGTCGAATCAATGTTGACGGTCACAATAATATGACAGCGTATGGTTATAATGACGTTTTCGATGAACCTTCAATGGGTTGGGGTCGATATGTGCATACAATGAGGATATGGGTATATAATTCTGGCTTCTTTTATATCCGTCCAACGATTCCTTCAATCGAGCTCTTAGATCGGGTTGCTGATCGGCTTACCAAGCAGCCAAATTCCTGGGACCAGGCAGTTTTCAATGAAGAGCTGGCCTTTCCGTCACATCCCGGGTATGTTGGCCTTTATGCTTCCAGGAGAACAATGGATATCTATCTGTTCATGAATTGCAAGGTCCAATTCAAGACTGTAAGAAACGATGCTAATCTGGAGAAGTTGAAACCGGTTATAGTTCATGTAAACTATCACCCGGACAAGTGTCCTAGAATGAAAGCAGTTGTTGAGTACTATGTCAACGGCAAGCAGGATGCGCTGGATGCATTCCCAGATGGTTCAGAATAATAGCAGCAGCTGCTGAAATTGGACCTTACGTTGAGAGCTAGGTGAGCTATATTCTCTGTCGTACTATTTTGTCTTTACATACAGGTAGCTCATTCTCCCTTTTGGATCAATGTGTAATATCAACCAACTTTTGCTTCTATGTTCAAAACTTGTCTCTCTTTCACCATAGTAGTAGTTCTATTCGAAAATCTTGCAGGATTGTGCTTTATCTCATCTTTTCTCCTGAGTAGCTATTGAACAAAACAGGATTCTAGTTGCAGTGGCATTACAATAAGGGATCTAATAGATCTAATGACCATTAGGTGGATTAGTTACCTTCCTCATTTAAACTCATATAGCCATTACCGTGACATGACTTGATTATTCCTTTTTATGATGTGTGTAGAAATATTAGATGACTTGATTTAGTTTAGGCGTTAGAGTTTGTTGATGCATCTTCAACACTGAGCTGTGGTAACCTTGGACAAATTAGAATGTCGCTTGCTGTTCATGGATTTGTTCGTGCAGAATTTTATTTAGCAGCTCTTCTTAAAGGTTGTTATCACACTGTAGAAACCAATATGCAACTTTAGTTCCCTTACTAATGTAGAGTAATTCAAAGTCGAGGCTAAAGTTGGAAACAGAAACATGGTACATGTTGTCTACTGGAAACATGAAGATGTCACTACGAGATCTTTCTCCCCGAATACCTAAATCATATTTCTCGATTATCATAAGAAAAAAGAAGTTATATGTAAGAAGGTTGATACTTCAAACTTTAGGAAATCATTGTGACTGCAATACAACACTTAATAATTTAGTAGCTAACAGGAATAAGACTGGATAAAGCAGGATGGATACTACAGTGATTCATTCATATAGCTAATCTGAGTCTGAAACATACTCGGGTGATTGAACAGAATCTTCTTCATATGGAGTTCTAGGAGTGGAGCTGCCACTGTTATTACCAGCATTGTTATTTTTCACTTCGTCACTATCACTCTCACTCCTATCTTTATCCAGGACCTTGTCATCACCAGTATCAGCATCGTCATCATTTTCTTCCTGAGGGGGCTTAAAAAACCCGTAGAGGCGAGAGCCATCTTGGAACCCGTATTCACTAAGGGATTTTTCATCTTCATTCATCATGATATGATCACCATCCTTGTCGAGCAAAAGGATGAGACGATCACCGGGAAGGTTTTCTTGATTGTGTATTGCTATCTTCAAATCTAGCAATGTTGCATTGTTGCCTACTTGGACATGAAAGATTGTTCCTGTCATAATCTCAACCACCACCTGCATTTTTGTTTTGTTTTTGTCGAGTGCTTGTTCTGTGATGAGAGATCCATGGATTATAAAGAATGTTTTCACAGGAACTACATTCTTGGATTTTCTTACAATTTGCATTGCCTGAAAAATTGGGTAGTTGTGACTTGTGTGAGAAACTCAAATCATGTAAATCAAAGCTGGAGCACTTCATCTTCTCCTTATTCTTCCATGCCACCAGATTTAGGTTTTGAATATATGCTCACAGGAAAATTCGTTACACCCGAGGTAAAATCTTTTAGCCATAGAAAAGACATCCTATTATCTACATGATCAAGTTGCACTAAACTAAACTCTTCAAAAAGATATCTAATTCTGTTCTTTTCTTGTTAAATCTTGCAGCTTAACAATGCTGCTAGCTTGTGGTTTTTGTCACTTTTCATTGTCCTTGGCAGTAGGATTTTTCATTTTCTGGGATGTCTGCTTCTCTTGCTATCATACTTCATCTTATCTGGTCATATGGGAGGAGAGCGCTCACAGGCATATGGTCTTCTTGGACTTGGAATTCTCACTGCATATGGTCTTTTTGGACTTGGAATTCTCACTTTTCTCCCTGGTAAGTAAAACATTCATCTATGTTGTACTGCTTTGGATGATAAAGCTATAAATCTTGTATAAGGTTGTTCAAGATATCCTTGTTGAGAGTGCATTAATCCACTAAATCCAGAGTCATGTTACAGTAGCACCATTGTTTGGCAGTATGAATACCAGTTTGAATTAACAAGGTAACTTCCATTGAATCTGTGAGCATGTTAAATAAGCGAGACAGCAAATGGTAGGACTACTTGTTAATTTATCTAACTTATCTCTATAGTTGCAAGAAGCCGCCCCATATGAAGGTGATTGTGCTGTGCACTTAAAAATGGCCACACATTACATATATATATATATATATATATATATATATATATATATATAAAAATGGCCACACATTACATATATATATATATATATATATATATATATGAAGGTGATTGTGCTATTTCCCAATTTTTCGTCGTTTGCTCTTTCCCTTATATTTGCCATTGGTTTGTAAAAGCCAAGAGAATGGTTAAAAGTTATACGATTAGAAGAATGAAAGGGAGGAGGATGCAACCAACCCATTCTCTACTTACAAAGTTATAAGTAGAGAAAATTCTACTATACCCATTCTTATTTGATAACTTTATTTATTGTCTTTTATAGGTGGAGTAACCGAAGAAAGGGAAGATGGAGAAGGTGGAGCAACTGAAGAAATGAAAGATGGAGATAGTGAAGATATAGACCTTACATAAGAAAGAACTTTGAGTTGTCAATATTCTTGAAGTCTTTTGTTATAGCATTTGAAACTTTAACTTTTGAAGCTGTAAAACTTATGTAATTTGGTTAAAAATATTTTGCTATTATCGTTATTCTTAGCTTATTGGATAAGAAATATTATGTAGTGTTTTATTATTTTATTTATATAATATCCAGGTTATAATTATAAATAATTTTCGGTGGTAATGTCAATTAAACGTTTAAAATAGCCTAATAGAACCGTTGCAATAAGCACAAATGTCGTTGCCATAGACATTCTGAACCGTTCCGATAGGTGTTGCAGACCGTTCCATGATGCAATAGAAATAAAACCATTACGGTAGCATTATAAAACCGTTACAATAGCTGTAAATAACCGTTGCAATAAACTATATTGTAACAGTTTCCAACCATTGTAGTAAATAATATGGTAACGGTTTACAATCGTTGCATAAAGTATACGGCAACGGTTTATAACCGTTGCTGTTGAAATGAATATCCGTTGCTTCAGCCAGAGGGAAAACCGTTGCGATAGCTTGATCTATAGCAACGGTTTTGTCAACCGTTGCCAAAACCGTTGCTGTAGATCTATTGGCACGCGAGCGGATGTCACGGTCGCCGAACCGTTCCAATAACTCTATGGCAACGGTTTTTCTCTCAATTGCAACGGTTTACCAACCGTTGCCATAACCCTATTTTCCAATAGTGAGCGGAGTTTCATTTACTACCTTTCAGTTCACTGGTCCCGCATTCGATTGGTGGGAAGAGTTTGAGAGGCGTAGGCCTGCAAGAGCAGCACCTCTCACATGGCAGCAGTTCTCTACTCTCTTTCTAGAGAAATATGTACCTCAGTCTCGTCGCGAGGAGCTACGTCGCCAGTTCGAGTGGTTGGTTCAGGGCGACATGTCTGTGACCCAGTATGAGCTTAGATTCACACATTTGGCTAGGCATGCCACATGGATGATCCCTACTGATAGGGAGAGGATCAGGAGGTTCATTGATGGCCTCAACTACTCTATCCGCATTCTTATGACCAGAGAGAGAGTTTTGTCATCATCATTTGAGTAGGTTGTGGACATGGCACTCTCAATTGAGGCGGATCGTCGCCGAGAGAGAGATGAGCGGGAGGCCAAGAGGCCTCGTGGTTCTGGCAGTTTCAGTGGTGCTCCATCTAGGGGGCATTCCCAGCAGGGCAGAGGTTCCTTATCTAGACCTTCTCATTCAGGCCACCCAGAGCAGAGCGGAGGTTCTTATGGTCATGGTCGACAGGGGTTTCAGTAGGTTCAGTCATCACTTAGTGCCCTTCTATCCCAGAGTGCATCACCTACTTCTTCAGTCAGGGTTCTTCTGCGGCGAGGGGTTCCCTTCAGTCCCCTTCTCTAGCACCAGGTGCATGTTATGAGTGTGGCGAGTTTGGCCACATGAGGAGATAGTGCCCTCGACTCCGTAGGGACAGGACTCAGGAGAGGGATCAACCCTCCTCTTCGGCACCATCTCGGGCTAGTAGAGGTGGAGGTCGGTCTTCTCGTGGTCGCCCCGGGGGCGAGGAGAGATCCGGTAGAGGGCGAGGCACGGTTCTATGCACTTCCTGACAGGCGTGATGCAGTTGCCTCTGATGCGGTGATTACAGGTATCATTTCTGTCTGTCACAGAGATGCCTCTGTTCTATTTGATCCAGGGTCCACATACTTTTACGTGTCCTCTTATTTTGCATATCATTTGGGTGCGACTCGTGGTAGTATTGATTTACCTTTTCATGTATCCACCCCTGTGGGTGATGATTGTTGAGGATCATGTCTATAGATCCTGTGTTATATCTACTGGGGGTCTGGAGACCCAGGCAGATTTGTTATTGTTGGGGATGGTACTTTGATGTTATATTGGGTATGGAATGGTTGTCTCCGTACCATGCTATATTGGACTGTCATGCTAAGACAGTTGCGTTGGCCATTCCTGGTATTTCTCAGATTGAGTGGCGGGATTCGACTGATTTCGTCCCTAGCCGTGTCATTTCGTTCTTAAAAGCTCAGAAAATGGTTGAAAAAGGGTGTTTATCGTACTTAGCTTTTATGAGAGATGTGGGAGCTGAGTCTCCTAGCATTGATTCTGTACCTCTTGTGAGGGACTTCCCAGATGTATTCCCCTCAGACCTGCCGGGCATGCCACCGGACAGGGATATTGATTTTGGCATTGACTTGATACCGGGCACTCAGCCCATATCCATTCCTCCTTACCGGATGGCACCAGCTGAGTTGAAAGAACTGAAAGAGCAGCTTCAAGAGCTTCTGGATAAGGGTTTCATCCGCCCTAGTGTGTCTCCGTGGGGTGCGCCGGTGTTATTTGTTAAAAAGAAAGATGGTTCCATGCGAATGTGTATTGATTATAGGCAATTAAACAAAGTGACAGTGAAGAACAAGTACCCTCTACCGCGCATAGATGATTTGTTTGATCAGTTACAGGGTGCGAGGGTGTTTTCTAAGATTGATCTTCGTTCGGGCTATCATCAGCTGAAGATCAGGGGACTCGGATATTATGAAGACTGCATTCAGGACCCGATATGGTCATTATGAGTTTCTTGTGATGTCTTATGGGCTGACCAACGCCCCAGAAACATTTATGCATATGATGAACAGTGTGTTCAGGCCCTATTTGGATTTATTTGTGATTGTGTTCATTGATGACATTCTAGTCTACTCCCGTAGTCAGGAGGAGCATGCTCAACATTTGAGTATTGTGTTGGAGAGATTGAGGGAGGAGAAGCTATATGCTAAATTCTCCAAGTGCGAGTTTTGGCTCGAGTCCGTAGCATTTTTGGGATATGTGGTGTCTCGTGATGGTACTCAGGTTGATCCGAAGAAGATAGAGGCGGTGCAGAGTTGGCCTAGACCGTCCTCGGCTACAGAGATCAGGAGTTTTCTTGGCTTGGCGGGGTATTATCGCCGGTTTGTTCAGGGATTTTCATCCATTGCTTCTCCTTTGACCAGGTTGACTTAGAAGGGTGCTCCATTTGTGTGGTCGGATGAGTGCGAGGAGAGCTTTCGGAAGCTCAAGACAGCTTTGACCACGGCTCCAGTGTTGGTACTACCAGCTTCAGGTTCATATACCGTTTATTGTGATGCCTCGAGAGTGGGGATAGGTTGTGTGTTGATGCGGGAAGGTAAGGTGATTGCTTATGCTTCTCGGCAGTTGTAGCCACTTGAGAAGAACTATCATGTTCATGATTTGGAGCTAGCCGCCATTGTTCATGCCTTGAAAATTTGGAGGCACTATTTATACGGCGTGTCTTGTGAGGTGTATACCGACCATCGTAGTCTCCAACACTTGTTCAAACAGAAAGACCTTAATTTGAGACAGCAGAGATGGCTTGAGTTGCTTAAGGATTATGACATTACTATTTTATATCATCCGGGAAAGGCCAATGTGGTGGCCGATGCTTTGAGCCGGAAGGCGATCAGTATGGGGAGCTTGGCATATATTCCAGCTGAGGAGAGGCCATTTGCTCATGATGTTCAAGTGCTAGCCAATCGGCTAGTGAGGTTAGATATTTCGGAGCCCAGTCGGGTATTGGCTTGTGTTGTATCTCGGTCATCTCTATATGATCGTATTCGTGAACGTCAGTATGATGATCCACATTTGGCTGTCCTTAGGGACAGAGTTCAGCATAATGATGCTAGAGATGTCACCATTGATAGTGATGGCGTATTGAGGATGTAGGGCCGGATATGTATGCCCAATGTTGATGCCTTCGTGAGTTGATTCTGGAGGAGGCCCACAGCTCGCGGTATTCCATCCATCCAGGAGCCGTGAAGATGTATCAAGATTTGAAACAGAACTATTGGTGGAGGAAGATGAAGATGGACATTGTCAGACATGTATCACGGTGCCTCAACTATCAGCAGGTTAAGTACGAGCATCGGAGGCCCGGTGGCGTATTTCAGCGCATTGATATTCCTGAGTGGAAATGGGAGAGGATCACTATGGACTTTGTTACTGGACTCGCTCGGACAGTGAGGAAGTTTGATTCTATTTGGGTGGTTGTGGATAGGCTGACCAAGTCAGCTCACTTTATTCCAATTAGTACTACCTACTCATCGGAGTGGTTGGCATCAATCTTTATTCGGGAGATTGTCCGGTTGCATGGAGTCCCATTGTCTATCATATCCGACAGGGGTATTCAGTTCACTTCTCAGTTTTGGAGAGCATTTCAGCGAGAGATGGGTACGCGGGTTGAGTTGAGCACAACATTTCACCACAGACAGACGGGCAGTCTAAGCGTACTATTCAGATTCTGGAGGATATGTTGCGAGCATGTGTGATTGACTTTGGTGGTTCATGGAATGAGTTCTTACCACTTGCTGAGTTTGCTTACAACAACAGTTATCAGTCGAGTATTTAGATGGCCCCATATGAGGCATTGTATGGCAGACGGTGTAGATCCGCCGTGGGATGGTTTGAGCTTGGTGAGGATAGATTGATAGGGACTGAGTTAGTTCAGGATGCTCTGGATAGAGCAAAGTTGATCCAGGAGAGGCTTCGCACAGCACAGTCTTGCCAGAAGAGTTATGCGGACCGTAGGGTTCGAGAGTTGTCTTTCATGGTTGGTGATAGAGTATTGTTGAAAGTTTCACCCATGAAGGGTGTCATGATGTTCGGGAAGAAAGGGAAGTTGAGTCCCAGGTATATTGGTCCTTTTGAGATACTCGGGAGAGTTGGAGAGGTGGCATATGAGTTGGCCTTGCCGCCCAGCTTATCCAGCGTTCATCCAGTATTCCATGTGTCTATTCTCCGGAAGTACATTGGAGATCCGTCTCATGTACTAGACTTCAGTACCATTCAGCTTGATGAGGATCTATCCTATGATGTGGAGCCTATTGCTATTTTGGGTCGTCAGGTGAGAAAATTGAGGTCTAAGGAGATTGCATTAGTTAAGGTTCAGTGGAGAGATCGACCCGTGGAGGAGGCCACTTGGGAGATCGAGCGGGAGATGCGTAGAAGATATCCTCACTTGTTTGAGACTTCAGGTATGTTTCTTGACCCGCTCGAGGACGAGCGTTTGCTTAAGAGGGGGAGAATATGACGACCCGGCCCGTCGTCATGGGAATTACCACCCCGTTATGTTGAAATTACATGTTTTATGCTTTTATATTAGTGTTAGTGTCACGACCCGGATTTTCCCCCAACATCGGGATCGTGATGGCGCCTACTCGTAGTAGCTAGGCAAGCCACTGTATTCATACTATCCTGTTTTTAACACAATTTTAATTAAATAAATGCGGAATACTTTATCGAAATGGAAATAACAAATCACAAGGTGAAAATCATACTGAAATCCTCTACCCAAGACGTGGAGTCACCAACTCACGAACTACTATGGAATACTACACATAAAAGTCCGAAGGAAATATAACATAATTCTGTTTGTCTCGAAACAAAGAGACTACAGCTAATGACATAAATAAAGAGAGACACAATGGGCCTGCAGACGTCTGCAAGCTACCTCGGTCTCAAATATGATCAACTCCCACGCAATCGATTTACTGCTGTCGCTGCTCCTGATCGTAACCTGGACCTGTGCAAAAACGCACAGAAGTGTAGTATCAGCACAACCGACCCCATGTGCTGGTAAGTGCCTGGCCTATCCCGGCGAAGTAGTGACAAGCCTAGGATCAGACACCCACATAAACCTGTGCAATTCAATATATATATGTATACCACAGAATAATAAGAAATAACCAAGTATTAACACAATAAGGAATATCTCAAAGAATTCAACAATTAACCACAATTAATAAATTCACAAGGAAGAACAAAGTTTAATGTAAACACAAGTAATATCAATTCAAGAAATAGCAAGCAGTTGCACGGCATCACCCTTCGTGCTTTTACTCTCATCCTCACCAAATAATCAAATAAAGTACACGGCATCACCCTTCATGCTTTTACTCTCATCCTCACATCCATAGTACGGCATGATCCTTCGTACATGGTTCAATAACAGGGCACGGCATGATCCTTCGTGCATAATCAATAAATAAGCATGGAACGACATTAACCTTCGTGCATAAATAAATAAACATGGCACGGCATCACCCTTCGTGCATTATCACTCTTCCTCACCCAAATAACAATCACAGTTAAGGGCAAAGAAAGAAACAGTAATTCATAAACCGTCCCATCAAGGGCAATCAATAATTATCTTCACAACAAGTCCCAACAAGGGAGAACAATAACAATTCATCCGTAATATATCTCAAAATAATCATTTTTCAACGACTCACGGTCATACTAGACGCCAGTGTATGGATGCTCGTCACCACAGCCCATACACCGCACTCGATCACATAACACATAGCACATAATCCTATTCCCTCAAGCTAGGATAGAACAAACACTTACCTCGAGTGTTTATGAACAATTCAATCCGTGGAAATGTCTTTTTCTTTCAAATTTGGCTCCAATCCAATCGTATCTATACACAATTGATTTAATATCATCAATACTACTCATCAAACTAATTCTTAAGACCAAATACAACTATTACAACATTCTGCCCGGAATAGTGAATTTCAACCCCGGGCCCACATGGTCGGAACTCGGGGTTAGGACCAAAATCCGGTTACCCATCCCCCACGAGTTCATGTATATGATTTGTTTCAAAATCGGACCTCAATTCGAGGTCCAATTCCCCAATTTATGAAAAACTATATTTTCTAACAAAACAATAATTCTACCATGAAAACCTTTAATTTCTAATGAAAAACATGTTTAATGATGTTAGGAATTGAAAGAATTAAGTAAAAAGTGACTTACAATTGTTTTGATGAAGAAGGAATCCGTGAAGAATCGCAAATGGGTGTTTTTGTTTTGTAAAAAGTGAAGAAATGACTAAAATCGTGTTTTACAGGTCTCCGTGTTCGCATTTGCGAACATGGGTTCGCAATTGCGAACCCCGACCAATTTCTGGAGTTTGAAAAATAAGCTAAGGCTGGGAAGTTCGCATTTGCGAACATTTGTTCGCATTTGCGAACACTGGCAGAGAAAGGGGAATGTTCGCATTTGCGAACTAATGTTCGCATTTGCGAACATAGGCAGTATAGGGGAATGTTCGCATTTGCGAACTATTGTTCGCATTTGCGAACAAGGCTGGATATGGGAATGTTCGCATTTGCGAACTATGGTTCGCATTTGCGAACATAGGCAGGACATGGGGATGTTCGTATTTGCGAACAATTGTTCGCATTTGCGAACAAGGTTGGGCATGAGGGGCTTCGCATTTGCGATCAGGGTTCGCATTTGCGAGCCCTGCCTTGTACTGCCCCCTTCGCAATTGCGAGAAATACTTCGCAATTGCGAAGCCAACAGCTGGGTGAAAAACCAGCAGTGCAAAAATTCAGAATTTCATCCAACGGCCTATCAAATCTTTACCCGAGCCCCCGGGCTCCAAACCAAACATGTACATAACCTCAAAAACACATTATGAACTTGTTCGTGCGATCACATCGCCAATATCACTTCGTTTTAATCAAATCAAGCCTCAAACTCATGATTTTCATACCTTTGGTTTTAAAAACTTTCAAACTTGGGACTTAAGGTCCAAAACATCTCAAACGACATCCGAATGTCACCAAACTTTACAGAAATCACATATATAATATTTAAGACTTGTACCGGGCGTCGGAACCAAAATACGAGCCCGATACCAAGGTTAATTAATTCATTTTCCTTTAACAATTACATCAAAAACAATTTCACATAAAAATTCATAACTTGGGCTCTAGGCCTCGGAATTCGACTCCGGACGCATGTCCAAGTCCCATATTTTCCTACGGACCTCTCGGGACCATCCAATCTCGGGTCCGGGTCCGTTTACCAAAAATGTTGACCGAAGTCAACCATATCAATATTAATATCATTTTTATCCAAATTTCTCATAGAATTCATATTTTCTATCACAAAATCTTTCCGGCTACATGCCCGGATTGTGCACGTAAATCGAGGCAACATGGAATGAGGTTTTCAAGGCCTCGAAGCTCGAAATGATTAATAAAATAAGTGATGACCCTTTGGATCATCACAATCTCCACCTCTAAAACAACCGTTCGTCCTCGAACGGACAAAAGAAGAAGTACCGAGTCGGGAAACAAGTGTGGGTAACGGCTCCGCATATCGGACTCGGACTCCCGAGTCGATGCCTCGGAGGCCGACCTCTCCACCGAACACGCACGGAAGGATAACTCTTCGACCTCAACCGTCGAACCCGCCGGTCTAGAATGGCTACCGGTTCCTCCTCGTAAGATAGATCATTGTCCAATTGGACCGTACTCTGAAGTCTAACACATGTGTGGGATCGCCGTAGTATCTCCGAAGCATAGATACGTGAAAAACCGGATGCACGGCTGATAAGCTAGGCGGCAAAGCTAATCCGTAAGCCACCCCTCCCACTCTGTCTAGAATCTCAAATGGACCAATATACCTAGGGCCGAGCTTGCCCTTCTTCCCGAACCTCATCACGCCCTTCATAGGCGACACTCGGAGCAATACTCGTTCACCAACCATGAAATCTACATCTCGAACCTTACGATCCGCATAAGTCTTCCGCCTGGACTGAGCTGAACGCAATCTCTCCCGAATAGTCTTGACCTTATCCAAGGCCTCCTGAACTAAGTCTGTACCCAACAACCGAGCCTCTCCCGGTTCAAACCATCCAACCGGTGATCGACATCGCCTACCATACAACACCTCATATGGAGCCATCTGTATGCTAGACTGGTAACTGTTATTGTAGGCGAACTCTGCTAATGACAGAAACTGGTCCCACGAGCCTCCGAAATCAATAACACAGGCTCGAAGCATGTCCTCTAGAATCTGAATAGTCCTCTCGGACTGGCCATCCGTCTGAGGATGAAATGTTGTACTCAACTGAACCTGGGTGCCTAACTCCCGCTGGACCGCTCTCCAGAACCGCGAGGTAAACTGCGTTCCCCGATCAGAGATAATAGATACCGGCACCCCATGGAGACGAACAATCTCCCTAATGTAAACCTCCGCTAACCTCTCCGACGAGTAGGAGACAGATACTACTGGAATAAAGTGTGCTGATTTGGTCAGCCTATCAACAATGACCCAAACAACATCAAATTTCCTCCGAGTCAAAGGAAGTCCAGTAACGAAGTCCATAGTGATCCGCTCCCATTTCCACTCGGGAATTTCAATCCTCTGGAATACACCACCAGGTCTCTGGTGCTCATATTTCACCTGCTGACAATTTAGATACCGAGCGACATACGCAACGATATCTTTCTTCATTCTGCGCCACCAATAGTGTTGCAGTAAGTCCTGGTACACCTTCGCGGCGCCTGGGTGAATAGAATACCGCGAACTGTGGGCCTCTGCCTAAGATCAACTCTCGAATCCCTTCGACATCTGGCACACAAACTCGACCCTGCAATTTCAATACCCCATCATCATCTAGATTTACCTGTGTGGCACCTCCCCGTTGTACTGTATCTCTCAACTTACTCAAATGAGGATCATCAAATTGCCTCTCACGGATACGCTCTAATAACGAAGAACGAGCGACCGTGCAGGCTAACACCCTGCTAGGCTCAGAAATGTCTAATCTCACGAACCGGTTGGCTAAGGCCTGGACATCTAGAGCTAACGGTCTCCGACTGACCGGAATGTATACAAGACTACCCATGCCGGCATACTTTCTACTCAAAGCATCGGCCACCACATTGGCCTTACCCGGGTGATATAAGATAGTAACATCATAGTCTTTTAGCAACTCTAACCATCTCCGCTGTCGTAGATTCAACTCCTTCGTTTGAACAAGTACCGTAGGCTTTTGTGATCGGTGTACACCTCACATGTCACACCATATAGATAATGCCTCCAGATCTTTAAGGCATGAACCACTGCTGCGCTAACTCAAGATCATGAACTGGATAATTCTTCTCATGTATCTTTAATCGCCTCGAAGCATAAGCGATAACCTTACCATCTCGCATCAATACCGCTCCAAGCCCCGTACGAGATGCATCACAATAAACCGTATAAGGCCACTGTATCCGTAGGTAGTATCAACACCGGTGCGGTGGTCGAGGCCGTCTTGAGCTTTCGAAAGCTCGCCTCACACTCCTCTCGACCACCGAAACTGGACACCCTTCCGGGTCAACCCGGTCATCGGGCCGCAATAGAAGAAAACCCCTCTACAAAACGACGGTAGTAACCTCCTAATCCCAAGAAACTCCGGATCTCAGTCACTGAAGCCGGTCGAGGCCAATTCCGGACCGCCTCAATCTTCTTTTGGTCTACCCGAATACCTTCCACCGATACAATGTGACCCGGAAATGCTACCGAACTCAGCCCGAACTCACATTTAGAAAATTTGGCATACGACTGGTTATCTTTCGAGTCCGAAGAACCACTCTGAGGTGCTGCTCATGCTCTTCCTGGTTGCGGGAGTACACCGGGATGTCATCTATGAAGACTATCACGAACGGATCTAAGTAAGGCCTGAATACCCGATTCATCAACTCCATGAATGCTGTCGGGGCATTGGTCAACCCGAAGGACATGACCAAGAACTCATAATGCCCATATCTAGAGCGAAAGGCTGTCTTAGGAATGTCGGCCGCCCTGATCTTCAACTGATGGTAGCCTGACCTCAAGTCTATCTTAGAGAATACCCTCGCTCCCTGGAGCCGGTCAAACAAATCATCAATCCTCGGCAGTGGATATTTATTTTTGATAGTCACCTTGTTTAACTGCCGGTAATCAATACACATCCGCATCGAGCCATCCTTCTTCTTTACAAATAATACAGGTGCTCCCCGGGGGGAAACACTGGGCCTGATAAAGCCCTTCTCAAGAAGGTCCTGCAACTGATCTTTCAACTCTTTTAGTTCCGGCGGGGCCATACGATAGGGTGGAATAGAGATGGGCCGAGTACCCGGTGCCAGATCAATACAGAAATCAATATCCCTGTCGGGTGGCATGCCCGGCAGGTCTGAAGGAAAAACCTCCGGAAACTCCCGTGCAATAGGGACCGACTCAATGGAAGGAACTTCTGCGCTGGAATCACGAACATAAGCCAGATAAGCTAGACACCCCTTCTCGACCATACGTCGAGCCTTAACATAGGAAATAACGGTGCGAACGGAGTGGCTTGAGGTACCTTTCCACTCTAGTCGGGGTGATTCTGGCAAGGCTAAGGTCACCGTCTTAGCATGGAAATCAAGAATAGCATGATATGGGGACAACCAGTCCATCCCCAATATGACATCAAAATCTACCATATCCAAAAGCAACAGATCAACACGGGTCTCAAGACCCCCGAATATAACTACGCACGAATGATGCACCCTATCGACTACAATGGAGTCACCCACTGGTGTAGCCACATAAACTAGAATATCCAGAGCATAGCTGGGCACAGCCAAATACGGTGCGAAGTAGGAAGAAACATAGGAATATGTAGATCCAGGGTCAAATAATACTGAAGCACCTCTGCCACACACAAGAATAGTACCTGTAATCACGGCATCCGATGCCTCTGCCTCTGGCCTGGCTGGTAAAGCATAGAATCGGGGATCTGCACCTCCCCTCTGAGCTGCGTCTCTAGGACGACCATCAACTGGCTGACCTCTACCTCCGGCTGGACGGTCTCCACCTCTACGGTCTCGACCTCCACCTCTATAATATCTACCCCCGCCTCTGGCTGGCTGGGCAGGCTGAGGGTCAGCTGGGGCCTGAATCATAGGACGATGACCTCGCTGCTGAGAGTTGCCCGCTGCTATAGGGCAATTCCCGATAAAATGACCTGGGTCACCACAACCGTAGCAACTCTTAGACTGATAGGGCTGCTGGCCCTGACGACCCGAATGGCCTCCACGAACACTCTGAAGAGGCTGAGCATTAATAGGAGGCTGGTCTGAATAATGCCCACGAAAACCGCGATCACCTGGTCCACCCTGTGAAGCCTGAAGGGCGGAATGAAAAGGCCTGGAGGACTGGCCTCTATCAAAAGATTCTCTGCCACCAGAGGAAGAACCACCAAACCTGCCTGAATGGCGAGGCCTCTTATCTGAAGAATAACCGCCTCCTCTAGCAAGAACCATCTCAACTCTGCGTGCTGCATTGGCTGCCTCCTGAAATGATATGTCACTTCCCACGCCCATAGCCATCTGGAGTCTAATCGGCTGATTAAGCCCATCTATAAATCTGCGGACCCTCTCCCGCTCCGTGGGAAGTATCACCACCGCATGACGAGCCAAGTCGATAAATCTCGTCTCATACTGTGTAACTGTCATAGTGCCCTGATGGAGGCGCTCAAACTGCCTCCGAAGTACATCCCGCTGAGTAGCAGGGACAAACTTCTCCATAAATAGTTCCGCAAACTGGTCCCATGATAAAGCTGGGGACCCTGCTGGTCGAGTCAGTCAATAATCTCTCCACCAAGTCTTGGCGGATCCTGCAAGCCTGAAGGTACAGAAGTCAACTCCGTTTGTCTCCACGATCCCCATAGTCTTGAGAATTTCATGGCAACTGAATAAGAAGTCCTGAGGATCCTCTGATGCGGCTTCACTGAATGTAGTGGTAAATAACTTGGAGAACCGATCAAGCCTCCATAACGAATCATAAGTCATGGCCGCTCCATCACCGGCATGAGCTGTGGTACCTGACTGAGTGGCCACAGCTGGCTGAATTACTGGTGCCTGAGGCTGAGGAGCTACTGGCTCCGGAGTATGAGCAATAGGAGTCTGGGCCCCTCCTCCAGCCTAAGAAGTGGCTGGGGCAACTGATAATAAACCCGCTCTGGCAATGCTGTCCATGAATCTCGCTATTCCGACCAAAGCATCCCGGAGATCCGGGGTAAATAAAGCCTCTCCTGGGACCTAAGCTGGGCTCACTGGAGCTGCTGGAACCGGAACCTCCTCGTCAATCTCAATATGAGGCTCCACCTCTGGGGTAGCTGCCTGGGGCTGAGCTCTACCCCTACCACGGCCTCTGATACGGCCTTGGCCCCCGCCCCTCACGGGAGCTGCCTGGGGCTCGGGCTGCTGGTCAGCGGACGAAGAAGCGCGTGTCCTCACCATCTGCCAAAGGACAGAATAGAAATTCAATCAGTATTTGAGGAACAAGTCGCACGACAAGAAAGAACAAATGAGAGACTCTTTCCTAACTCAATAGACTCTGGAGGACAAGTACGGACGTCTCCGTACCTACCTCTCAAACTCTACTAAGCTTGTTCGTGAGTGGTGAGACCTATGTAACCTAGAGCTCTGATACCAACTTGTCACGACCCGGATTTTCCCCCAACATCGGGATCGTGATGGCGCCCACTCGTAGTAGCTAGGCAAGCCACTGTATTCGTACTATCCTGTTTTTAACACAATTTTAATTAAATAAATGCGAAATACTTTATCGAAATGGAAATAACAAATCACAAGGTGAAAATCATACTGAAATCCTCTACCCAAGACGTGGAGTCACCAACTCACGAACTACTATGGAATACTACACATAAAAGTCCGAAGGAAATATAACATAATTCTGTTTGTCTCGGAACAAAGAGACTACAGCTAATAACATAAATAAAGAGAGAGACGCCGGGCCTGCGGACGTCTGCAAGCTACCTCGGTCTCAAATATGATCAACTCCCACGCAATCGATTTACTGCTGCCGTTGCTCCTGATCGTAACTTGGACCTGTGCAAAAACGCACAGAAGTGTAGTATCAGCACAACCGACCCCATGTGCTGGTAAGTGTCTGGCCTATCCCGGCGAAGTAGTGACAAGCCTAGGACCAGACACCCACATAAACCTGTGCAATTCAATATATATATGTATACCATAGAATAATAAGAAATAACCAAGTATTAACACAATAAGGAATATCTCAAAGAATTCAACAATTAACCACTGTTAATAAATTCACAAGGAAGAACAAAGTATAATGTAAACACAAGTAATATTAATTCAAGAAATAGCAAGCAGTTGCACGGCATCACCCTTCGTGCTTTTACTCTCATCCTCACCAAATAAGCAAATAAAGTACACGACATCACCCTTCGTGCTTTTACTTTCATCCTCACATCCATAGTACGGCATGATCCTTCGTACATGGTTCAATAACAGGGCACGGCATGATCCTTCGTGCATAATCAATAAATAAGAATGGCACGGCATTAACCTTCGTGCATAAATAAATAAACATGGCACGACATCACCCTTCGTGCATTATCACTCTTCCTCACCCAAATAACAATCACAGTTAAGGGCAAAGAAAGAAACAGTAATTCATAAACCGTCCCATCAAGGGCAATCAATAATTATCTTCACAACAAGTCCCAACAAGGGAGAACAATAACAATTCATCCGTAATATATCTCAAAATAATCATTTTTCAACGACTCACGGTCATACTAGACGCCAGTGTATGGATGCTCGTCACCACAGAGCCCATACACCGCACTCGATCACATAACACATAGCACATAATCCTATTCCCTCAAGCTAGGATAGAACAAACACTTACCTTGAGTGTTTATGAACAATTCAATCCGTGGAAATGTCTTTTTCTTTCAAATTTGGCTCCAATCCAATCGTATCTATACACAATTGATTTAATATCATCAATACTACTCAACAAACTAATTCTTAAGACCAAATACAACTTTTACAACATTCTGCTCGGAATAGTGAATTTCAACCCCGGGCCCACATGGTCGGAACTCGGGGTTAGGACCAAAATCCGGTTACCCATCCCCCACGAGTTCATGTATATGATTTGTTTCAAAATCGGACCTCAATTCGAGGTCCAATTCCCCAATTTATGAAAAACCCTATTTTCTAACAAAACAATAATTCTACCATGAAAACCTTTGATTTCTAATGAAAAACATGTTTAATGATGTTAGGAATTGAAAGAATTAAGTAAAAAGTGACTTACAATTGTTTTGATGAAGAAGGAATCCGTGAAGAATCGCAAATGGGTGTTTTTGTTTTGTAAAAAGTGAAGAAATGACTGAAAATCGTGTTTTACAGGTCTCCGTGTTCGCATTTGCGAACATGGGTTCGCAATTGCGAACCCCGACCAATTTCTGGAGTTTGAAAAATAAGCTAAGGCTGGGAAGTTCGCATTTGCGAACATTTGTTCGCATTTGCGAACAATGGCAGACAAGGGAGTGTTCGCATTTGCGAACTAATGTTCGCATTTGCGAACATAGGCTGTATAAGGCAGTGTTCGCATTTGCGAACAATGGTTCGCATTTGCGAACCAAGGCTATAAGGCAGTGTTCGCATTTGCGAACAATGGCTCGCATTTGCGAACCAAGGCAGTATGGGGCAGTGTTCGTATTTGCGAACAATTGTTCGCATTTGCGAACAAGGCTGGGCATGAGGGCTTTCGCATTTGCGATCAGGGTTCGCATTTGCGAGCCCTGCCTTGTACTGCCCCCTTCGCAATTGCGAGAAATACTTCGCAATTGCGAAGCCAACAACTGGGTGAAAAACCAGCAGTGCAAAAATTCAGAATTTCATCCAACGGCCTATCAAATCTTTACCCGAGCCCCCCGGGCTCCAAACCAAACATGTACATAACCTCAAAAACACATTATGAACTTGTTCATGCGATCACATCGCCAATATCACTTCGTTTTAATCAAATCAAGCCTCAAACTCATGATTTTCATACCTTTGGTTTTCAAAACTTTCAAACTTGGGACTCAAGGTCCAAAACATCTCAAACGACATCCGAATGTCACCAAACTTTACAGAAATCACATATATAATATTTAAGACTTTTATCGGGCGTCGGAACCAAAATACGAGCCCGATACCAAGGTCAATTAATTCATTTTCTTTAACAATTACATCAAAAACAATTTCATATAAAAATTCATAACTTGGGCTCTAGGCCTCAGAATTCGACTTCGGACGCATGTCCAAGTCCCATATTTTCCTACGGACCTCTCGGGACCATCCAATCTCGGGTCCAGGTCCGTTTACCAAAAATGTTGACCGAAGTCAACCATATCAATATTAATATCATTTTTATCCAAATTTCTCATAGAATTCATATTTTCTATCACAAAATCTTTCCAGCTACATGCCCGGATTGTGCACGTAAATCGAGGCAACATGGAATGAGGTTTTCAAGGCCTCAGAAGCTCGAAATGATTAATAAAATAAGTGATGACCCTTTGGGTCGTCATAGTTAGAGTCTATCGGGTGAATTAGGAGTGAATTGGATTGAAAATGAGGCATATAGCCTTTTAGAAGGAAACTTGAATAGGGAAAGTCTACCCGGAGTTGACTATTTGGTTAGAGGGCTCGGAATTGGATTCTAATGATTTGCTTAGTTTCGGGAGGTGATTTGTGAATTAGTGGAGCAATCGAAATTGAATTTGGGGGTCCGGTGTAGAAATAGGCTTGAATTGGCTAAGGTTGAATTTTGGCGAAATCCGAACGGTAGGTGAGATTTTGATCCGGGGGTCAGAACGGAATTCCGACAATTCATGTAGCTTCGTTATGCGATTTTGGATAAGTCCGCAAACCTCCAGGTCATTCGGACGTTGTTTTGTCGGGTTTTTGATTGAATGTGTGATTCGAAAAGTTTTAAGGAATTTAGGCTTGAATTCGATGTGAATTATGGGTTTTTATGTTGTTAGATGCGTTTTGAGGATTGGAACAAGTTCGAATAAGGTATTAGGATGTGTTGGTGAGTTTGAATGGGGTCCCGGGGGCCTCGGGGTGTTTTCGGGTGGTTGAAAGGAAGAAAAACATGGAAATTATAGGTTGAAGTATTCTGGTTCTGTCAGCTTTGCCCCTGCGGAAATATGGGCGCGGAGGCGAGTCCGCAGGAGCGGACTGAGGAGCGCAGAAGCGCTTGTGTTCGCTGAAGTGGGTCATGTTCCGCTGAGGCGGTGTCGCTGGTGCGAACGGTGTGCCGCATAAATGGTCTAGAGGCGGATAAGGGAGATCCTCAGGAGCGGAGGATTGATAGCCTAGGCGAGTCCGCAGAAGCGGACTCTGGTGCGCAAAAGCGGGCATTTTCGTAGGAGCGGTTGTTCAATCGTGGAAGCGAATGCGCGAAAGCGGTCCTTTTCTCGCAGAAGCGGGATTGGCCAGCCAGGCCTGGAATCGCAAAAGCGACCATCTGGTCGCGGATACGGGCTCGCAGGAGCGGAATTTTATCTGCAGAAGCGAAAATCGCAGTGAGTTAATTGTATCAGAAGTTAGAAAATTTCAGAAACATTTCACACATTTGGGTCTCGACTTTAGAGGCGATTTGGGCGATTTTGAAGAGAAATTCAAGGGAAATCATCAGGTAATCAACTATGGACTTAAACTATGAATAGTGTTGATAATATTATGCAATTATATCATGAAAATGGAGGAATTTGGGGTAATTTATGGAGGATTTATCCCTAGGCTTGAACTTTAGAAAATCAAGGTTTTGAATGGGCAAATGGAGTCCGAATTTGGTAAATCTTATATGCTTAAACTCGTATCGAGATGAGGGTTCCGAATATGTGACTTTCGTGATTTTTCGAGAAGCGTACTGAAAGTCAGGTTTTGGCAACTTTGCCATTTTTGGTGTAAATCGAGTTATATTGATTGGGTGTTGTCCCATTGGCCTAATTTGTTGTATTTCTACTGTATTTGATCAGATTCTATGCGTGCAGAGCTTGATTCTCGTGGCAAGGGCATCGTGGAGTAGGTGTCGCGCTGTATTGAGGTGAGTAATAGATGTGGGTGATGACCAGCGGGTTCAAAACCCCGATATACCACTTTGTGACGCTGTATAACGGCGAGACACGTACTCTCTTGTGAGTGCGAGGTCGATTGTGATTGGGGACTATGGCTTAGTCCGACTTGTTGGTACTGGTGTTATGATATTGGCTATTCTTGAGCCGTCGAACCTCCTTCTCGGATGGTTGCATACTATATTGTGATATTGGCTACTCTTGAGCCGTTGAACCTCCTTCTTGGACGGTTGAGTATACTTGTGGGTTGTGAGCCACTTATTGGATCCCGCGAGGATCGTTATCATTGTCTTGTGATATTGACATGCTAGTTTACTACCAGTCCGTAGCTATTCCTGTTATCATGCTATTTCGAACCTCTGGAACTTAATATTGTTGTTTTCAACTGAAAAATGATAAAAGATTTTCAAAACTACTTTTGAGCCTATGAGGCTGTATTTGCATATTAGCTGACTGGTAGCGGATCGGGCCGCGCGCCGTAGCGGTATATATGTTAGATCGGACTGCACGCCGCAGTAATATTGTGCTTGGGCTGTAGGAGCCCCTCCGGAGTCTGAACCCCCACAGTGAGCACGGGTACCCAAATTGGATCGGGCTACGCGTTGTAGCAGTCATATCATGCATTGCATTGCATTTAGCTACATCTGATAGTTGTTATACTGTTTTGCTGGTACTTGTTGGTACAGGTACAGTTGATATTGATTCTGTGACAGGGTATTTGATTATAGTTTTACATAGTGCTTTATTGCGGATTTCTTATCTGCGCTGTCTTACCCTTGTTTATTACCACTCAGTCTGGCAGTACTCATTTTACTCCCTGCACCTTGTGTGCAGATCCAGGTACCTCTCAGCAGTGATCCGGTAGCTGTGCGAGGCGACTTTCGTAGGATATTCGAGGTAGCTGCAGAGTCCGCAGGACCCGATATTCCTTCCTACTGTCTTCTTGATTCTGTATTGCTATTTCTTTCCACACTTGGTATCTTGTAAACCATTATTACACTTATGTTCATTAGAGGCTCATGACTCTTGACCCTTCGGTCTATGGGAGTTGGTATGTGTTGGGACTTGGTTCCCCGTTTTCGATATATATATCACTATTATTTCATGTTTTGATATGTTAATTGGGATAAAGCGAGCTCCTAGCTCCGTTATTGTTATTGAGTGGTCAGGCTGGCCTAGCAGTGTGCTTGGCGCCATCACAACCGGATTTGGGGTCGTGACACTACCAAGTCTAGACCTTGCTAAATGAACTCTGAATAGTTAGAGTTATGCAAAAAGGAAATTAATTCTTTACAGCAAAAGGGTTTAATTAGACCTTCCAAGTCCAAATGGTCTTGTACTGCTTTTTATGTAAATAAGCATGCAGAACAAGAACGAGGAGTTCCTCATTTAGTCATTAATTATAAACCACTTAATAAGGTTTTAAAATGGATTAGATATCCTATTCCTAATAAAAAGGATTTACTTGATATGCTTCATAATGCTATTATATTTTCAACTTTTTAATTTGATTTAAAATCAGGTTATTGGCAAATTTGATTTAAAAGCAGGTTATTGGCAAATTCAGATATCTGAATTAGATAGATGTAAAACTGCTTTTAATGTACCAATGGGCCAATATGAATGGAATGTTATGCCTTTTGGTTTAAAAAATGCTCCATCAGAATTTCAAAAAATTATGAATGATATCTTTCTTCCTTATACGGATTTTATAATTGTTTATATTGATGACATTCTAGTATTTTCTAAAAATATAGAGTCCCATTTTAAACATCTTGATTTATTTTAAAAGATTATAATCTAAAGTGGTTTAGTTATATCAAAATAAAAAATGAAGATTTTCCAAACTTCTGTTAGATTTTTGGGTCACAACATTGAGAAAGGTAGGATTATTCCTATCAATAGAAGTATTGAATTTGCTTCTAAATTTCCTGATATAATTACTGATAAAACTCAGCTCCAAAGATTTCTTGGTAGCTTAAATTATATCTCTCCTTTTATAAAGGACCTTGCTTAGGATATTGCTCTTCTTTACGATGGTTTAAGAAGAATCCCAAAGCATGGACTGACAGTCTTACTGAATCAGTCAAAAGGAGTAAACAGAAGGTTCATAACCTTCCTTGTTTAACTCTTTCCAATCCTACTTGGCAAAAAATTGTCGAAACAGATGCTTCTGATATTGGTTTTGGTGGTATTTTAAAACAATGTTCACCAACTAATAAACAAGAATACATTGTTCAATTTTATTCTGGAAAGTGGAATACTGCCCAAAAAAATTATGCGACTGTGGCAAAAGAAATTCTTGCTATAGTTAGGAAATTTTAGACTGATCTATATAATCAGAAATTTATTATTAAGACTGATTGTCAAGCTGCAAAATTTATTTTTAATAAAGATTTCAAACATGATGTTTCAAAACAAATGTTTGCAAGGTGGCAAGCTTTATTAGCATCTTTTGATTTCGATATTTTTTATAAAAAGGGATCGGATAATACCTTTCCTGATTTTCTTACCCGAGAATATTTGAACTTATAGTTCTTCCTTTAATATTGTTTTTATGAGTCTTTATACATTAATTCTTGGTGAAAGGACTATTATTACAATTTTACAAATCATATCTTTACCCAGAGACTTACAAAGTCTTATTATGGATATTTTAATAGAAGATATCATAGAAGAAATAGTTCCAGATGATCTAGAAGAAGAAATAGGTCTATCGGGTTAGCTTTCTGATAATGATGCAGAAATTGATAATATAATAGAAAGTTTTAATAATTCCTTAAATATTTATTTTGAGGATATTAATAATATAGATCATATACATGATCTAGATCTTGATAATATGGAAGATCGCTACTTTTCTAATACCAATTTTATTTCTATGCAGAAAATGAGACCTACATATAGGCCTCCTCGAGGAAGAGGAAGGAGCAGAAACTCAAATAATAATAGAGAGAATAATATTCTCGTCCAAATGGGAAATAGACAGCGCTGCCAATCTTACGGGAGGTAATACTGAACATCCATTATACAAGGAATTCATGGATTTTATACAATCCAAAAAGGATGAAGGAACTTCATCCAATACACCATCCTATTCCTCAGTAATAACAGAGGACAATAGTGAAAATCTTGAGGTTTATAACCGCAAAGATACAAAAGAATTAATAATTCTTTTGGAACAATCTGACCTTAAATGGAAGGATAATCCCTGGCAAATAATGAACAGGTATTTTGACACAGCGTCATACGCTACTCCTGCTTATAAATACAGGATTCATTATGAGATAATACTCTCTGCCACAGGATCAGCTGACATTCAACATTTTTATCCTGCTAATACAATAAAAATTTATAATTTTTCTAAGATTATTATCAAGAAGGTCATACCTTCAGATGAATGGGGAATGAGTACCCTTAAGGAAAGAGAATATACTCATCATGAACAAAGAGTCCAAGTTAAATTTAACTATTGGGACTATATTGAAAGTTTTAATAAGACTTTTTTGTACGAAAATCCTAATAGGAAACATTCTTGGTTTATCAAGTTATGTTCTAATATGAACAATCAACCAATCCCAAATTGGTTTTTTAAATGGTGGAAATTATATAGTCCATCAATGGAAATTTTTCCTCCTTTGTTTAAGAGTTTATATGCTCAATGGGTAGATATATCTCCCAGGATAATTTTATTACAAAAAGATAATATCTTTTATGACGTAATTGCTTTAATGTATTTCTTTATAGAATTTTGAATCCCATGGATTATTGTAACGACCCGGCCGGTTGTTTTAGAAAAATTACGCCCCGATCCCCAATTTAATTGTTCCCCTAAGTTCATTTATGCTATTGTGGTTTGCCGGGAGAGTCGATTATGGAATTCGGAGTGTTTTGGGACACTTAGTCCCTAAATAGAAGCTTTATAATTGGAAAATGGCCCGTAGCCGGAACAATATTAAGACGACCTCGGAACGGAAAACTGAAGGTTCCATTAGCTCCGTTAGGTGATTTCGAGGTTGGGAGCGCGTTCGGAATGTATTTTGGAGGTCCGTAGCTCAATTAGGCTTGAAATGCCGAAGTTTGAAATTTTAGCGAATTCGAACGATAGGTGAGATTTTGATCCGGGGGTCGGAGTGGAATTCCGACAATTTCTATAGCTTCGTTATGTGATTTTGGATATGTTCGCAAATTTTTAGGTCATTCGGACATCGTTTGGTCGGGTTTTAGATCGAATGTGTAATTCGGAAAATTTTAAGGAATTTAGGCTTGAATTCGATGTGAATTATGGGTTTTGATGTTGTTAGACGTGTTTTGAGGATTGGAACAAGTTTGAATAAGGTATTAGGATGTGTTAGTGTATTTGGATGAGGTCCCGGGGGCCTCGGGGTGTTATCGGATGGTTAAACGGGAAGAAAGCATGGAAAAATTGCAGGTTTGGTTGTTGGTTCTGTTGTTTTTGCCCCTGCGGAAATGGGACTGTAGAGGCGAGTCCGCAGGAGCGGACAAGGGAGCGCTGAGGCGGATTTGTTTGTAGGAGTGTATGTTTGTCCGCTGAGGCGGCATCACATGTGCGAGGTTGAGACCGCAGGAGCGGTCAAGAGGCAGAATTGGGAAATCCGCAGAAGCGGATGCAAGATCGCTTATGCGAGTCTGCAGAAGCGGACTCTGGTTTGCAGGAGCGAGATTCATCGCAGGAGCGGCTGTTCGATCGCAGAAGCGGATGCGCGGAAGCGTCCCTGGGATCGCAGAAGCGGAATAGGCCAGCCAGACCCGAGGTTCGCAGAAGCGACCATATTATCGCGGAAGTGGTTCCGCAAAAGCGAAAAATAGTCCGCAGAAGCGAAAATCGCAGAGGGTTTAATTATATCAGAAGTTAGAAATTTCAGAAACATTCCAAACATTGAGGGCTCGGCTTAAGGGGCGAATTGAGCGATTTTGAAGGAGAATTCCAGGGGTTTCTTCAGGTAATCAATTATGGACTCCAATTATGATTGTTGTTGATAATATTATGCAAGTTTTTCATGAAAATGGAGGAAATTGGCGTATTTAATGGGGGTTTTCACTCTAGGCTTACACTTTAGAAAATCAAAGGTTTGAATGGCCAAATGGAGTCCGAATTTAGTAAACTTTATATGCTTAGACTCGTATTGAGACGAGGGTTCTGAATATGTAACTTTTGTGATTTTTCGAGAAGCGTACCGAAAGTCGGATTTTGGCAACTTGTGGGTTTTGGTGTATTTGAATTGTTTTGATTGGGTAATGCCCAATTGGCCTATTTTGATGTGACTCTATTGATTTTTATCAGATACTACACCTGTGGAGGCCGACATTCACGGCAAGAGAGTTGTCTCTTAGCGGTTTTGTATCGGAGTCTAGGTAAGTGGCTTGTCTAACCTCGTGTGGGGGAACTTTCACCCCTAGGATATTATGTGATAGTTTAAATGCCTTGTACGCGAGGTGACGGGCGTGTACATGCTGGTTGTTGTAACACACACCATACTTGAATTGTCTGATTAGTGATATTCTTGCTCTTAGCTGATTAAATCGTTACTTTTACCCGGTGTTAGTAAGAAAAGCATGATTAGCTAGGATTTAACATGTCTAATTACCTAATTGACTTACTTGAACTTCTTGATAAATTGTTGACACTAGTTTCGGTGAAGTTGTAGTTAAGCATATTGTATTCTCTCTGTGTGTTTTCTTTATTTGATGTGTTGTGGACTGGGGGTTCAATTCCCGGAGATCCCAGGGCTGTGGGTTTGATTCCCAGAGACCCAGAGTGATATTGTTTGTGGACTGCGGGTTCGATTCCGGAAGATCCTGAGTTATTGAGATATGGACTGCAGGTTCGATTCCCGAAGATCCTGAGTTATTGAGATATGGACTGCGGGTTCGATTCCCGGAGATCCTGAGTTATTGATATATTATTGGGATATGGACTGCGGGTTCGATTCCCGGAGATCCTGAGATTCTTTGAGACACATCTTGAGGTATTGAGACATGGGTTGCGGGTTTGATTCCCGGAGACCCAGGGATACTATTAATGGGACTATGGGTTCAATTCCCACAGGTCCTGGATTTGTTAATTGAGTTTTGTTACTTGTTGTTAGCTTAATTGTAGACGGCTGCAATAATCACTTTATTGTTGTTATTTTAGAATTATTATCATTTAAACTGCTTATTACTGTTATTATCATTCTGTTATTGTTTCTCTCAGTAGGGCCCTGGTCTTCCTCGTCACTACTCCATCGAGGTTAGGCTTGGCACTTACTGAGTATCGCCGTGGTGTACTCATGCTACTCTTCTGAACACTTTTGTTGTGCAGATCCAGGTACATTAGGATTGGCCCATTCTAAGTGATATCAACAGCACTTTGGAGACCTCGAGGTATGATCTACTACGTCCGCAGATCCGGAGGCCCTCCTTCTATTCTGATAGTTCTAGTAGATGCTTTCCTTCATTTCGTTGTTTTAGATACTCTTTACACATAGAGCCATAGTTGTATTTCTTTTAGTCTGTGTTACCCGTGTGATTCCGGGTCTTGGTGGTATTTTTTTTATATACAGCGTGTTGACAAGTGTATGTGCCAAGCGTCACGGAGTACATTCTTAATTATATTGTTTTTCCGCTATTTCTTGTTTATAGTTCATAACTTTTATATTCCGTAATGTGTTAGGCTTACCTAGTCGCGGGGACTGGGTGCCACCATGACATGTTCACGATTGGTGAACTAGGGTCGTGACAATTATTAAATGGGATGTCCAATGTAGTTATACTGAAGAAGGTATTCCTTGCCTTCAAAGAATTTTTTGTAATAAGTTCTGGACCAAGTTACTCCAGACAGACCCCCAAGGCAAATTATTTGGTGAGGAATTAATTCAACAAATCCAAGCCAAGCTAGAAGAATATGTAAAGAAGGACAAAGCAAATGCTTCCAAGGATAAATCAAGCCCTTTTGATGTTATTTCAAAGAATCTTCAAATGAAGAAGGGAGCTATCTCCAAAAAAGAAATTCTGGCTTCTTATTTCGAAGAAATAAAAAAGGATTTAGCAAAGAATTTTGGAATGGAAATCAATGATGATATATCCATGGCTTCTTTGGATAATATTTCCAACAATGAAGAGTTTATAGTAGGGGAAGCTCAAAGCACCTCGTAGGCATATGTCAATATTGATGTATTAGGGATTCTTGGCGCTCGGAGTTTGAGCGATTGCGACAGGGCTCCATGTCAGTATCAGAGTATGCTATCAGTTTTACCTGTCTTGCCAGGCATGCACCAGCCTTGGTAGCCACAATCCGAGAGAGGGTGCGGAGATTTATTGAGGGCTTGATTCCGCCGATCCGATCCAGCATGGCCAGAGAGTTGGAGACAGATATATCTTATCAGCAGGCAGTGAGCATTGCTAGGAGGATCGAGAGTATGCTCCCTAGAGAGCGGGGAGAGAGAGAGGCCAAGAGGTCTTATGAGTCGGGCCATTTCTCTGGTGCCCGCACTTCAGCAGCCGGTCGTTTTGGCAGGGGTTATTCCGGCCTACCAGTTCACTCAGCTTTACCAGCAGCCGGTAGTACTCCAGCTCTTCCAGCACCTCAAGAGCCTTATTATGCTCCCCCAGTTTCCAGTGCACCTCCTGCGCGGGGTACCTCCAAGGGTCAGACTAGTAGGGGTGAGGCCGGTTAGTCGCAGCCATCGCGTCCTCCCAGAGCTTGTTTTGAGTGCGGGGATACTCGCCATCTAGTTAGGGAGTGTCCCAGGCGTAGGAGGGGAGCACCTCATCAGTCTTTGCAGCCTCAGCGTGGTTCTCAGGGCCAGCAGACCATCATTCCAGCTCCAGCTGCCACCCCACCTGCCCAGCCAGCCAGGGGCAGGAATCACGGTGCTAGAGGCAGCCCTCGAGAGAGGGGACAGGACAGATTCTATGTTATTCCTGATCGCGCCGCAACTATTGCATCTGATTCTGTTATCACAGGTATTATTGTGGTTAGTCACAGGGAGGCATCGGTTCTATTCAACCTCGGTTCCACTTTTTCATATGTGTCTTCTTACTTTGCTTCTCATCTGGGTGTGCCTCGGGATTCTTTGAGTGCCCCCATTTATGTTTCCTCTCCAGTGGATAATTCTTTGGCTATGGACTATGTGTATCGATCGTGATTGGTTACCATTTGTGGTTTTGAGACTAGAGCGGATCTATTGTTGCTCGAGACAGTCGATTTTGATAATATTCTGGGCATGGACTGGTTGTCGCCCCATTATTCTATTCTTGATTGTCACGCCAAGACTGTGATGCTGGCTATGCCAGGCATTCCACGTATTGAGTGGAGTGGTACTCTAGATCACACCCCTAGCCGTGTCATTTCCTTCCTCAGAGCTCAGCGTATGGTTGAGAAGGGGTGTGCTGCTTATTTAGCTTATGTGCGGGACGTCAGTATTGACACTCCCTCTATTGATTCCATTCCCGTGGTACGTGACTTTGCTGATGTATTTCCAGCTCATCTCCCGGGCATGCCGCCCGACAGAGATATTGATTTTGCTATTGATTTGTTGCTGGGCACTCAGCCCATTTCTATTCCACCGTACCGTATGGCTCTTCCTGAGTTGAAGGAGTTGAAGGATCAGTTACATGAGTTATTGGGTAAGGGTTTCATTTGACCTAGTGTTTCGCCTTGGGGTGCTCCTATGTTGTTTGTGAAGAAAAAGAACGGTTTTATGCGTATGTGTATTGACTATCGGCAGTTGAACAAGGTTACAGTGATCAACCGGTATCCTTTGCCTCGCATTGATGATTTGTTTGACCAGCTACAGGGCGCACAGGTGTTTTCTAAGATTGATTTGCGCTCTGGGTATCACCAGCTGAAGATTCGGGAGCCAGATATCCCGAAGACTGCCTTTAGGACTCGGTATGGCCACTATGAGTTCCTCGTGATGTCTTTTGGGCTAACTAATGCCCCAGCAGCCTTTATGCATTTGATGCACAGTGTGTTCAGGCCTTATCTGGACTCGTTCGTGATTGTTTTCATTGATGATATTCTATTATATTCCCGGAATCGAGAAGAGCACGAGCAGCATTTGAGGATAGTGCTTCAGATTCTAAGGGAGAAGCAGCTATATGCCAAGTTCTCTAAATGTGAATTCTGGTTGAGTTCAGTGGCATTTTTAGGCCATGTGGTGTCGAGCGATGGTATTCGAGTGGATCCGAGGAAGGTGGAGGCCGTGCAGAGTTGGCCCAGACCCTCCTCCGCTACTGAGATTCGTAGTTTTCTTGGTTTGGCGGGCTATTACCGTCGTTTCGTAGAGGGGTTCTCTTCGATTGCAGCACCTATGAGCAGGTTGACCCAAAAGGGTGCCCCCTTTCAGTGGACAGATGAGTGTGAGGCGAGCTTTCAGAAGCTCAAGACAGCTTTGACTTCGGCCCCTATATTGATGTTGCCTACAGGTTCGGGGTCCTATACTGTATATTGTGATGCCTCACGAGTTAGACTCGGTGCAGTATTGATGCAGGATGTTAGGGTGATTGCCTACGCATCTAGACAGTTGAAGATACATGAGAATAACTATCCTGTTCATGATCTGGAGCTAGCTGCCATTGTTCACGCTTTGAAGCTTTGGCGTCATTACTTGTATGGAGTTCCTTGTGAGATCTACACTGATCACCGGAGCTTGCAGCACTTGCTTAAGCAAAAGGACCTAAATATGCGTCAGAGGAGATGGTTGGAGCTACCGAAGGACTATGATATTACTATTCTCTATCGTACGGGCAAGGCTAATGTGGTAGCTGATGCCTTGAGTCGTCGGGCAGAGAGTCTGGAGAGTTTGGCATATCTACCAGCTTCGGAGAGGCCTATGGCGATGGATTTTTAGGATTTAGCCAGGCAGTTTGTTAGACTGGATCTTTCGGAGACCAGTCGGGTTCTGGCTTGTATGGTTTCTCGGTCTTCTCTATTCGACCGCATCAGGGAGCATCAGTTCGATGACCCTCATTTGCTTGTCCTCCAGGATAGAGTTTGGCGTGGAGATGCTAGAGATGTTACCATTGGGGATGATGGAGTTATGAGGATGCAGTGGCGTATTTGTGTGCCCAATGTAGATGATCTTCGAGAGCTGATTCTAGGAGAGGCCCATAGCTCGTGGTATTCCATCCATCCGGGTGCCGCGAAGATGTATCAGGACTTGAGACAACATTACTGGTGGAGGCGGATGAAGAGGGATATAGTTGATTATGTTTCTAGATGCCTCAACTGCCAGCAGATGAAGTATGAGCATCAGCGTCCAGGTGGATTAATACAACAGATTGAGATTCCAGAGTGGAAATGGGAGCGCATCACCATGTACTTTGTATCTGGACTTCCATGGGCTATTAGGAAGTTTGATTCCATTTGGGTTTTTGTGGATCGGCTGACCAAGTCCGCCCATTTCATACCGGTGAGCACTACTTATTCATCGGAGCGACCGGCGGAGATCTACATCAGAGAGATAGTTCGGCTGCATGGTATTCCAGTTTCCATCATCTCAGATAGAGGCACTCAGTTCACTTCACGGTTCTAGAGAGTCGTACAGCAGGAGTTAGGTACTCGGGTGGAGCTGAGCACAGCATTTCACCCCCAGACTGATGGGCAGTCCGAGCGCACTATTCGGATTTTGGAGGATATGCTCCGTGCGTGCGTGATTGAGTTTGGAGGTTCATGGGATCACTTCTTGCCACTGGCGGAGTTTGTTTATAACAACAACTAGCAGTCCAGTATTCATATGGCACCGTATGAGGCCCTATATGGTAGGAGGTGCATGTCTCTCGTAGGTTGGTTCGAGCTGGGCGAGGCCAGGCTTCTAGGTACTGATATGGTTCAGGATGCAATGGACAAAGTCAAGGTGATTCAGGACAGACTTCATGCAGCCCAGTCTAGATAGAAGAGTTATGCGGACAAGAAGGTTCGCGATGTGACTTTTATGGTTGTCGAGGGGGTTCTGCTTCGAGTCTCGCCCATGAAGGGCGTTATGAGGTTTGGGAAGAAAGGGAAGTTGAGTCCTAGATTTATTGGCCCTTTTGAGATTTTGAGGCGTGTTGGAGAGGTTGCTTATGAGTTGGCCTTACCTCCCAGCCTAGCCGGAGTCCATCCCGTATTTCATGTCTCTATGCTCCGGAGATACCATGGTGACCCGCCGCATGTGTTGGATTTCACTTCTATTCAGCTAGATGAGGATCTGTCTTATGTTGAGGAGCCAGTAGCAATTCTAGACAGGCAAGTCAGGAAGCTAAGGTCAAAGAACATCGCTTCAGTAAAGGTTCAGTGGCGGGGTCAGCCGGTCGAGGAGGCGACATGGGAGACCGAGTAGGATATGCGCAGCCAGTACCCTCATCTCTTCACCACTCCAGTTATGTTTTCTATGCTCGTTCGAAGACGAACAAATCTTTTAAGTGTGGGAAGATGTAACGACCCGGCCGGTCGTTTTAGAAAAATTACACTCCGATCCCCAATTTAACTGTTCCCCTAAGTTCATTTCTTCTAATGTGGTTTGTCGGGAGGGTCGGTTCTGGAATTCGGAGTGTTTTGGGACACTTAGTCCCTAAATAGAAGCTTTATAATTGGAAAATGGCCCGTAGCAGGAACAATGTTAAGACGACCTCGGAACGGAAATCCGATGGTTCCATTAGCTCCGTTAGGTGATTTCATGGTTGGGAACGCGTTCGGAATGTATTTTGGAGGTCCGTAGCTCAATTAGGCTTGAAATGCCGAAGTTTGAAATTTTGGCGAATCCGAATGATAGGTGAGATTTTGATCCGGGGGTCGAAGTGGAATTCCGACAATTTCTGTAGCTTCGTTATGTGATTTTGGATATGCCTACAAATATTCAGGTCATTCGGACGTCGTTTGGTCGGGTTTTAGATCGAATGTGTAATTCGGAAGGTTTTTAGGAATTTAGGCTTGAATTTGATGTGAATTATGAGTTTTGATGTTGTTAGACGTGTTTTGAGGATTGGAACAAGTTTGAATAAGGTATTAGGATGTGTTGCCTCGGGGTGTTATCGGATGGTTAAACGGGAAGAAAGCATGAAACAATTGCAGGTTTGGTTGGTGGTTCTGTTGTTTTCGCCCCTGCGGAAATGGGACCGCACAGGCGAGTCCGCAGGAGCGGACATTTGTCCGCTGAGGTGGCATCGCATGTGCGAGGTTGAGACCGCAGGAGCGGTCAAGAGGCGAAATTGGAAAATCCACAAAAGCGGATGCAAGATCGCTTATGCGAGTCTGCAGAAGCGGACTCTGGTTCGCAGGAGCGAGATTCATCACAGGAGCGGCTGTTCGATCACAGAAGCGGACGCGCGGAAGCGTCCCTGGGATCGCAGAAGCGGAATAGGCCAGCCAGGTCCAGGGTTCGTAGAAGCGACTATATTATCACAGAAGCGGTTCCGCAGAAGCGAAAAATAGTCCGCAGAAGCGAAAATCGCAGAGGGTTTAATTATATCAGAAGTTAGAAATTTCAGAAACATTCCAAACATTAAGGGCTCGGCTTAAGGGGCGAATTGGGCGATTTTGAAGGAGAATTCCAGGGGTTTCTTTAGGTAATCAATTATGGACTCCAATTATGATTGTTGTTGATAATATTATGAAAGTTTTTCATGAAAATGGAGGAAATTGGGGTATTTAATGGGGGGTTTTCACCCTATGCTTAAACTTTAGAAAATCAAAGGTTTGAATGGGCAAATGGAGTCCGAATTTAGTAAACTTTATATGCTTAGACTCGTATTGAGACGAGGGTTCCGAATATGTAACTTTCGTGATTTTTCGAGAAGCTTACCAAAAATCGGGTTTTGGCAACTTGTGTGTTTTGGTGTTTTTGAATTGTTTTGATTGGGTAATGCCCAATTGGCCTATTTTGATGTGACTCTATTGATTTTTATTAGAAATTACACCTGTGGAGGCCGACATTCGCGGCAAGAGAGTTGTCTCTTAGCGAGTTTGTTCCGGAGTCGAGGTAAGTGGCTTGTCTAACCTCGTATGGGGGAACTTTCACCCCTAGGATATTATGTGATAGTTTAAATGCCTTGTACGCGAGGTGACGGGCGTGTACATGCGTTGGTTGTTGTAACACACCCTTTACTTGAATTGTTCGATTAGTGATATTCCTGCTCTTAGCTGATTAAATCGTTACTTTTACCCGGTGTTAGTTAGAAAAGCATGATTAGCTAGGATTTAACATGTCTAATTGCCTAATTGACTTACTTGAACTTCTTGATAAATTGTTGACACTAGTTTCGGTGATGTTGTAGTTGAGCATATTATATTCTCTCTGTGTGTTTTCTTTATTTGATGTATTGGTGGACTGCGGGTTCAATTCCCGGATATCCCAGGGCTGTGGGTTTGATTCCCAGAGACCCGGAGTGATATTATTTGTGGACTGCGTGTTCAATTCCCGGAGATCCTGAGTTATTGAGATATGGACTGCGGGTTCGATTCCCGAGATCCTGAGTTATTTGTAGGGACTGCGGGTTCGATTCCCGAGATCCTGAGTTATTTGTAGGGACTGCGGGTTCGATTCCCGGAGATCCTGAGTTGTTGAGATGTTATTGAGACATGGGCTGCGGGTTCGATTCCGGAGACCCAGGGGTACTGTTAATGGGACTGTGGGTTCAATTCCCACAGGTCCTGGATTTGTTAATTGAGTTTTGTTACTTGTTGTTAGCTTAATTGTAGACGGCAGCAGTAATCACTTTATTGTTGTTATTTCAGAATTATTATCATTTAAACTGCTTATTATTGTTATTATCATTCTGTTATTGTTTCTCTTAGTAGGGCTACTCCATCGAGGTTAGGCTTGGAACTTACTGAGTACCGCCATGGTGTACTCATGCTACTCTTCTGCACACTTTTGTTGTGCAGATCCAGGTACATTAGGACAGGCCCATTCTAGGTGATATCAGCAACACTTTGGAGACCTCGAGGTATGATCTTCTACGTCCGCGAATCCGGAGGCCCTCCTTCTATTCTGATAGTTCTAGAAGATGCTTTCCTTCATTTCGTTGTTTTAGATACTCTTTACACATAGAGCCACAATTGTATTTCTTTTAGTCTGTGTTACCCGTGGGATTCCGGGTCTTGGTGGTATTTTTTTTATATACAGCGTGTTGACAAGTGTATGTGCCAAGCGGCACGGAGTACATTCTTAATTATATCATTTTTCAGTTATTTCTTGTTTATAGTTCATAACTTGTATATTCTGCAATGTGTTAGGCTTACCTAGTCGCGGGGACTGGGTGCCGTCATGACATGTTCACGATTGGTGAACTAGGGTCGTGATAATTATGAAATGAGATGTCTAATGTAGTTATACTGAAGAAGGTATTCCTTGCCTTCAAAGAATTTTTTATAATAAGTTCTGGACCAAGTTACTCCAGACAGACCCCCAAGGCAAACTATTTGGTGAGGAATTAATTCAACAAATCCAAGCCAAGCTAGAAGAATATGTAAAGATGGACAAAGCAAATGCTTCCAAGGATAAATCAAGCCCTTTTGATGTTATTACAAAGAATCTTCAAATGAAGAAAGGAGCTATCTCCAAAAAAGAAATTCTGGCTTCTTATTTCGAATAAATAAAAAAGGATTTAGCAAAGAATTTTGGAATGGAAATCAATGATGATATATCCATGGCTTCTTTGGATAATATTTCCAACAATGAAGAGTATGTAGCAGGGTAATCTCAAAGCACCTCGGAGGTAGATGTCAATATTGATGAATTAGAAGACTTCCTTGAAAAGCTAAAGCAAAATGCTGAAGAATCTTCAGAAAAAAGAAGAGGAAAAGGAAAAGGAAAAGAATAAGCTTGAATTATTGAAGGCCCCATCATTGAATTCGGGGTAATGAAGACAACTAACTTTAGTAAAAGGACCCCTCAATTATTGTAGGGAATCTACTTTAATAAATGTAGTTTGTACGCTTATAATTATACAGGATTTTCTTTTTATCTTGTCGGCCAGAAGTGTAATTATTGTGTCGACCAATACTATTGTAGTTTTGTTTTATTACTAGCCGATCCATTATATAAGGATCAATTTAGTTTAGGAAAGGAAGGCATTAGCCAACGCTCTCCCTTCTTTCAAGTTTCTCTCTCTTGTAAAAATCCTTTGTAATATTTTCAAAGTTTGTATAGAAAAATCAAAAAGGGTCACTTGGCCGCAAACCCAGGGTCTCTAGTACTGTTTCTCTTCTCTCTTCTCTTTTATATTCTGTTACTATTTAGCCTAAATGATAGACTAGATAATTAAGTGTTAGACTTAGACTCTCTGCATGTTATTAAAAGCATGTTTTGTGACTAATTGTTTACTGTATCATCCTAATGAGGAAATAGGTTAAGAACTATATAGACCAGACAGTTACTAATCTCGACAGTAAACCTTGGTTAGGTTGACCTAACCGGTGGTGCTCATGAAACCCGTTTAAGACAGGTGGTCGTTTATAGGGTTGTGTTGGAGCACCGTGGTTTAAGGTTTACCTAGAGGTTAGTAGTTAGCCAGGACTGGAGTTCTTGTAATTCATCTTCCTGCCTCATTGGAAGCGATCATGTAACCAATGGTATCAGAGCCATGCCGGTAAGTAACTGTGTAAGCTAAGTTTAACACTATTTTCTTAATGAATATCATTAGGAAGAAGACTACTGTTAAAAACAGTAGAAAAGAAGAGTATGAAATGCCCCAACAATTAGACCTTCTTAATAAATGGAATATACCACTAGTCAAACCTAAGTTAATATACCAATTAGATACTTTTGAAAAAATAGGATTAAAACAGGTAGTTAAAACTACTGAAGAAACTATCACAGTAGATAGCGATCATGCTACTTTCAAATTATTATTCGATAGTGATTTTGCCCCTTATTGGGATTCTCATAGATTCATACATATTGGTTTAATACAAGTTGCCTTCAAGCCACTTACTTTAAGAGGCTTACCTGAAAGCTTTATCGCAGCTCTCAGAGATGGCAGAAACTAGAATTGGAAAAAGTCTCTAATAGGGACTGTACAAACCAGTTTGGCTTATGACCCTGTTTATTTTAATGCTTATCCAAATTTACAGATTTCTCTTAATGATGAGAACTCGTTAAATGCTTTAATACTTAGCATTAAATTACATGGTTACGATTACTTGCCTGGTACAGAAGTTATATGTATATGTTATAGGATTTATTTTAAACCTTTATATATTTTAAATCCTATGTGTAAAATTATGGATTTCAAAAATGAAACTATTCTTATAGAAACCAACTTTGGTAAATCCAAAGTAACTACCAGAAGACCTATCAAATGGGATGAAATTGATTTCCCAAAGAATGGGTCATAAAGGAAGCAATTGCCCCTCGAAATACTGGTAATACTGAGGTAACACAAATTGAACAAACCTCTGATGGCACAGTAAAGATTAGGTTCAATGAACCTATTCAGACTGATAATATCAGTTCATCATCTAGATTGACTAGATCAAATTCTTCTTATATTTCTCCGATTGATTATGTGGTAGATTTTCCATCTAGAGCTTCCACGTCTCAAATTAGAGAAAATAATAGAATTTATAGTATAAAAATTGGTTTAGATAATATCTTCAAGATTTATGCAGATCTTGAACCCATTCCATCCGAAATGGATTTTTCAAATGCTTTTAATGATGTCTGAAAACCAAATAGATTTTAGTCCGGGATCACCGGCAAGAAAATTGATTTTAGAAGAATTTCTAAAACCCAGATGGGACTGTTTTTAGAAAATGGTTTCATGAAAACATGACTAGTGAATTAATACAATTCTTTAGAAATGATTTTTATACGGATATTAGCAAAAAGAAAAAAATTATTGCTTTTGTTCCTTGGTTTATGTCTAAACATGTTTATAACTATATCTCTGTTTTAGAAAGAGATTATATGCTTACTAGTGGGAAAACCACTAAATCCGTTTTTCCACCACAACAATCTTTTCAAATGGGGGAAAAAGATAAACTTGTTTATTTTACTGCATTTTCGAAATTATTGGAAAGTGATGTGGCAGCAATTACTGCTAAAAACTTGAATACTATGCTTATTTAGAATAATTATACTAACATGTATGTTAGTATTCTGGGAGAACAGGTTATTACAATACAAGAGAAATTGGACAAGCTTATAGCAGAAGTCCAAAAGATTTCTCATAAGGAGGATAAAGGTAAAGAGCAAATTGCTATAACCAGCATCCAACCTCCACCGGAGGTAAAAGACTTTAAAACTAAAAGTCTTAATGATCTGGAAGAACTTCTTACTAAGAAGTTTGGGGAGTTTAAGGCTAGTCCTTTAACTCTAGAGCATAAACCTGACGAAGGTAAGAGAATTCAGGTAAATGATGAGATTAATAAAATCTCTGAAAAATATGCTCGCAAACCTTACCAAAGGATGTTCTACTATCCTAGACCAACCCTCAGGATGTTCTTTTAGAAGAACGTGATATTGACCACTACCACCAAGGTTATAGTGGATCTGATATCTATGAAAGGAATATCAATGGCGAACTGTTCACAAAATTCGCCTAATTGTTGTCTCTTAGTGAGATGATGTTTCTTAATTTCTTGGCTTAGCTTTATTTCATTACAAAGAGCTAAACCTTCCTGAGTGCATACACTAATAAGTTTACCATATGAGTAAGCATCATAAGCAATATTCATCCCTGTGCCTCTAAGGACTTTTCGAATACTCTCAGCAAATAAGGGAGGAAGATCATCTATGAATTTAGCCTTCCAGTGAGTACTATTACTCTCTGGTAATTCCATCACTCGGGATAAGATAAAAAAAATGAGCATTCTTTTTGTCTTAGTTAGCTTAAATGCTTTTTTTTTTCTTTTTTTCCATGCGCCGAGGGTCGATTAGAAACAACCTCTCTGCCCTCTCAGGTAGAGGTAAGGCATGTCTACATATTACCCTCCCCAGACCTCACCTTGTGGGAATATACTGGGTTGTTGTTGTTGTTGTTGTTAGTTAGCTTAAATATTAGAACTAGTGGAGATTATGTTAGAACTAGCGGAGATTATGTTAGACAAAAGAAAGATTTAATAAAAACTCAAATTGGAGGCAAAGTTTTGCAGTTTTTATTATTATTACGAGTGTCGAGTGTAATTGTTATCTTTGACTGACTATTGACATGTAGCGTAATTTTTGGGGTTGTGTTTTCTTGATTTGAGTAAACTTTTCATGATTCTCTAGTTAAATAGTTTTCTATTTTAGCGTTAATCTGACAACACTAATTTTTAAAATATTTAATTAAAATAAAAAATACCATTTTTTATAACTTAAAAGGATAAAAAAATGCTCATGAGTATATTCAAGGAATTGTTCGAATCAACCCACAAACATAAGAATAAATTTTTTTGTTATTTTCTCCATTTATTTATTTCAAAGGCTTAGTATCCATTGGCTTCCTTTTAATGTATAGTTTTCGTGTTCATTTATCTTCGGAGAAACATATTTAAGTGATCATTGATAGTTAATAATTGTAAGATGTACCTTCACTATTCAGTTTTCACATTATTATTATTTAAACGACATTTAATTTTGATCAATTATATTATTCATACCCTGTATTTTAAACTCGAACTAAAAGTTTGGCAGCAGATAGAAGGTAAGAAAAAGACAATAAAAGATTGGTTCATTTTGAGTCCCAAACCAAAATAACGATCTTGTAACAAAAGAGTGTAAAGCTAAATTTGAGCAGAATATCGCATGAATTAGGACATTTACGCGATATCTCATGTTAATGGCCATTACCTATTTTTTAAGATACATAACATATGAAAAGCATGTGTAATGCATATAAAAAAATAAGACGGTTTTGTTCCAAATGATCGTGCAAAACACGTGTAGATTTCGAGTATCGTATAGAACAAGTAGATTTCAAGTGGTCGTGTAGAGCACGGGTAAGTTGCAAATATCATGCAGAGCACAGTTAGGTTCTAATTTATCGTGCAAAGCACACGTAGGTTTTAAGTATCATGCTGAGCATCGATAGATTCCAAATGTTTTACAAACCATAGGTAACACGTGTAATAACCCAAATCTAAAAGATATTGTAGTATATTAAATAAGTGGATAGATTATTGCTGGTAATGTAGAGTGAAGAATCAGTAATGGTGATCTTAATTGAATGAACAATTGATAATCACCAGCTTTGTGGTTTAAGAGAAGAAGAAGATACTGAAAAGAGGAGAAGAAAGAAGATGAACAAGAGAATAGAGTATAAAGAGAGAATCTGATTATTCAACTTAAAATAAATGAATGAGTACAACACATTATTTATACGGGATCATATAATTAGGCTAACTAACCTTGATCAATTTAACTAACTAACACTATTAACAGAATAACTAACTAGTCTTAGTGAAATGACAGAATTGTCCTTATTTGCCTTGAGCTGTATTTTCTTTAACACTTCCCCTCAAGCTAAAAGGCATAAAAACATTAAGGATGTGTTTGGTATGAAGGAAAATATTTTCTGGAAAATGTTTTCTAATTTTCCCATGTTTGGTTGGCTTAAATATTTTAGGAAAACATTTTTCTTATCAATTCATTTTCCTCCAATTGGAGGAAAATGTTTTCCTTATCAAAAGAAGGGAAAACATTTTCCAAAGCTCCTTCTTAACCTTTCTCACCCTCACCAACCCACCCCACCCCATCTCCAAAAAATAGTTTTTTATTTATTTTAAATTTTAGTTTTTCCGGTACCATCCACCCTACTACCCCTCCACTCCACCCCGCAAAAAAAATTTTTTTACCTTAATTGTTTTTTCTATAATTTTAAATTTTTGATTTCTTATTTTTTTGCACCACCTACCCCCCTACCCCCTACCCCCACAAAAAAAATTTTTTACTTTTTTTTTTGTAATTTAAATTATTGGTTTTTTTCGTTTTATTGCCCCCCCACTCCAGCCCCCACCCCCACCCCCGTCCCTCCCTCTCCCTCCCACCCCCCCCCGAAAAAAAATTTAAAATATATTTTTCAGTTTCTTATTTTATTATTTATTATTTAAAGGCTCAATATTTTACAAGTTCCAAAATTATGAGTTTGGAAGTTTACGTGTTTAGAAATTATAAATTTACCGGTTCGAAAATACGCGATTTTTGCGTTAAAATGTAAAGCATCACATTAGTTCCTTTAGATTGTGTCAAATTTTAGAGACTTCGGGAAGGGGATGGGTGGGGGAGTGGGAGGGGTAGGAGAGTTGCAAAAAAAATACTTTTTTAAAAAAACTATTTTTTACTCTCTAACCAAACATAGAAAATATTTTTCGGAAAATATTTTCCACTTACCAACCAAACAATAGAAAATAAGTGATAAAATCACTCATTTTTCATGAAAACATTTTCTAGGAAAATATTTTCCATGGAAAACATTTTCCTTCATACCAAACACACCCTAAATGTCCCTAGCTTGGAAATCAAATATTGATGCTGAAATTCGTTCAGTCCTTTTGTGAATATATATGCAGGTTGTTCCTTGGTAGAAATATACTCAGTTTTGACCATTCCTTGTTGAATTTTTTCTCTTATAAAATGACAATCTATCTCAATATGTTTTGACGTTCATGATAAACTGGATTAGCTGCTATATGAATGACAGCTTTACTATCACAGAAAATGGTAACTGATTGATCATTCTTCACATTAATCTCCTTCAGTAATTCTAGTAACCATGTTAATTCAGCAACAGTAGATTCTAGACTACTATATTATGCTTCAGCAGAACTTCTTGAGATTGTAGTTTATTTCTTAGATTTCCATGAAATTAGTGATTCTCCAAGCTTAATTAAATAGCCAGTAACTTATTTCCTAGAGTGTGTGTATGCTGCCAAATCAGCATCACAATAGGCTGTAATTTTTTCATTGTTGTTGCTGGGCAAAAGAATACCTTATCCTGGTTGACTCTTGATATATTTCACAAATCGTATTGGAGCTTCCATGTGCGACCTTTTTGGCCGTTGTAGATACTGACTAAGGGTTTGAACACTACAGGAAATATCAGGTCTAGTAATAGTTAAATATAGCAGTTTACCTATGAGTCTTTGATATTTATTTTGATCTGCCAGTACATCATCCTCTTCTAGTTGGTCTTGGCTGAAGTGTTCATCAAATTCTTTTGTAGTTAGCTTTGTGTTTATATCCATAGGTATGCTCACAGGTTTAGACTGCTAGTCCAAGTTCAGATATTAGTTCCAAAGAATACTTTCTTTGGTGCATCAAAATACCTTGTTTTGACCTTGAAAATTCTATACCAAGAAAGTACTTTAGTTCTCCTAGTTCCTTCATTTTGAAGGTCTGTAAAAGAGCTTCTTTTGTATCTTGTGTTAGCTTCAGATTGTCTCCTGCTAGAAGCATATCATTTACATATACCAACATAATAATAGTTCTACTTTCAGTTTTCTTAACAAATAAAGAATGATTATATGGACTCTGCTTGAATTGAAATTACATTAAAGCTTCTGTCAGCTTTGAGTTCAACTGTCTTGGTACTTGTTTAAGCCCATACAAAGATTTTTTGAGTCTGCACACAGGTTTATACTCCCCATGATTCTTAAATCCTTATGAAAGGTCCATGTAAATCTCATCATGAAGATCACCTTGTAAAAATGCATTAAAGACGTCCATCTAATGTACATGCCATCTTCTAGAAGCTGCAATTGCCAGTATAGTTCTAACTGTTACCATTTTCACAACTGGAGAGAAGATTTCTTGATAATCTATACCTTCTCTTTGATTGTAGCCTTTAGCTACAAGTCTAGCTTTTAATCTTTCTATCTCTCTTGTAGCCGTATATTTGATTTTGTATATCCATTTGCACCCTATGGCAATCTTACCTTCTAGTAAAGGGACTACTTCCCAGGTATGGTCATGTTCAAGTGCTTCAATTTCTAACTTCATTGCCTCAACCCATCTAGGATCTTTAACTGCTTCTGCATAAGTGTTAGGTTCAATTGTAGTAGAGAAGGTAAATAGGTAAGTTTGATATTTTGGTGAGATATTTTCATAGGACACATGATTTGATATTGGATAGTTGACATCATGATGAACATTCAAGGAGACAAAATCCTTCATCCATATTGGAGGATGTTTTTTCCTGCTAGACCTTCTAGTAGTGGTGTTTTGTTGAATCTGCTGACTATATGTTGAGGCTGTAGGAAGAGTAGTTGATGATTGACTTTGTTGTAGATTTATAGTAGCAGGTGGAGCAATATCCAAGCTTTTTGTGTTATTCTGTAAATTAGAATTTTGAAATTCTTCTACCCTTGTATTTGTGTAATCAGCTTCATAGACTTGAGTCTTTGAGTGTTGAAAAGTATCATTTAAATGTTGATTGTATTTTTCAAATAGTTTGTTGTCCATGTTAGGTTGAGATAGGAATATAGGTGATGAAGATGCAGTAATGTTTTTGAAAGGAAACATCTCTTCTGAAAATAACATCTCTGCTTACAAAGAAAGAGTGAATAGTTAAATCGTATAAAATATAACCTTTTTGAACCTCTCAATAGCCCATTAATACTGCAGATTTTGCTCTTGGTTTAAGCTCATCTGTTTCTTGTATGATTTTGGCATAGCAAAGACATCCTATAACCCTTAGGTGAATCAAGGGGGGTTTTCTTTTGTATAATTTTTCAAATGGTGACATTCCTATAACTGATGAAGGGAACATGTTAATTATGTATACAACTGCTAGAATACAGTGACCCCAGAATTTTATAGGAATGTTAGCTTGAAATCTAATAGCCCTGGTTACCTCTAGGATATGTCTGTATTTTCTCTCAGCTATTCCATTTTGCTGAGTATAAACACATATTCTTTAGTAAATTATGCCTAATCTTTTAAACAAATTACTGCAGGTAGTATTAACAAATTCTATGACATTCCCTGTTCTTATGGTCTTGACTGCTTTGTTGAATTGTGTTTGAACAAAAGTCAGAAAATATGAATGATAACACATACATCAGATTTTAATTTTAATAGGTATGTCCATATCATTCTAGAAAAGTCATCAACTATAGTCAAGAAGAATCTATTTCCATCAAATGTAGGAATCTTATAAGGCCTCCAGATATCCATGTGAATCAGTTCAAAACTCTCAATACTTTTGATACAACTTGCTAAAAATGGTAATCTAACTTGTTTAGCATAAGGGCACACATTACATTTATTTACTACTTCTGCTATGGATTCAGTTTTGTTCTGAAACATTTTTCTAAGAACAACTATAGACACATGACCAAATCTTTTATGCCATAGGCTTATGTCTTCTGTACTAAGTGCTTCCCTGACAAACATGCTGATATTCATATCTTTATTAGCCAGTTGACTCAGTAAAATGTATAGTCCATCTCTTTGTTTACCAATCTCCTTCACCCTCCCATTGAAGAGATCCTGAAAAATACAAAAATGATGGTAGAAGGTTGCTGCACAAGTTAGCTCCTTGGTCATTTTGAGACAGACGTTAAGTTAAATTTGAACTGGGGTAAATAAAATACATTGCTAAGTGTGCTTCTAGATGATATTGAGCTAGTTCCTGTGTGAGTAACATTTGAAATTTCACCATTAGGAAGGCCTACCCTCTTAGTATTAGTATTTTTAACTATAGAATCTTGATTTAACATCTCAATATTAGACACCATGTGATTAGTCGTACAAGTGTCAATGATCCATTATTTTGGACAATTAGAAACTAGTAAAGCATTACTCATACCTACTACATTTGCTGTAGAATTGCTGTTAGTGCCTTTTGTGTTAGTTTTGTTCAGAATTTGTAATATATGCTCATATTGATCTTTTGTGAATGCTCCTATCTGAGGCATAAGTTCTGAATTAGAATTATGGCCCAGGTTTTGAGAATTTTTCATGTGAGATACTTGTTGATGAGTTCCTGATGCTTGTTGGTAAGACCCATGAAATCTACGTTATGCTGGTTATTTGGAATTTTTGCAAGAGCATTGTAGGCTGCTGGACCTGTTGTTGTACTATTGTAGGTTCCTGTCCCTTTCTTCTTAAATTTGATGTATAGTGGATAGCCAACTATTTTGAAACAATTCTCTTTGATGTGACCTTTGAGTTTGTAGAAATCACACTGAACATTATAGTTCTTTTTAAACCTTTGATTCCCCGTGTTTTTTGGTACATTTCCAGTAGTAATAGCTGGATTCGCATCCAGAATTCCAGAAGTAACAACTACTGCCTTTTGATTTTCATCACTTATAATCATAGAGTATGCTTGATTTACTTTTGGAAGTGGGTTTCTCATAAGTATTTGTCCTCTATATTGAGCATGGGACTCATTTAGACCCATCAAGAACTGGTATACTTTTAGTTTTTGCAAGTAAACTACAAAAATCTCTAGATCTTGGGCAATCATAATCAGGAACAGGTATTAAAGCTTCAAATTCCTCCCACATATCTTTTAGTTTTGAATAGTATACTGATACAAAAGAAGTGCCTTGAGTTAGAGTGACAATTGTTTTGTGCAGATTAAATGTTCTTGCATCATCTACTTTATAAAATCTTTCATGGAGATCACCCCACACTGCTTGTGCATTAGATACGTACATTATACCACCAAGAAGGTTACTATTATGAACCAATTGACCAGATGGGGATCATCTTTCATGGAGATCATCCCACACTATTAGATACATACATTATACCACCAAGAAGGCTACATTATACCCAAACAATATACTGCCATTGTTGAACCAATTGACCAGTTGTACGAACGGCTCAAGGCTACTGGTTATGTCACCCCTATCCTTGATATAACACCTGAAAACCCTTCATAGTGGATCAATCCAAATAAATCTTGTGCATACCATTCCAGCATGAAAGGACAAACCATTGATGAATGACTCCCTCTGAAGGATAAGATCCAGACCTTGACTATCAATAAGATCATCGTAGCAAAGGAGCCTACTTCGAATGTCAGCAATAACCCTCTACCAGACCATAAAGGTGTAGGTGTTCACATGATCGAGATAGAGGATGATTAGGACCCCAAGGGATCAATTGGCTTAATCACAGAAGACAACGATCCAAAGAAGCTGGTAGTCACCCTCAATCTGATTGTGGTCCAAATTCAACCTTCAGGGGACACCAAGGTAAAATTGTCCATATCACTCGAGTTTGAAGCACCACCCTCTGAAAAGATGCCAGCGCCGGTTGAGGTTGAGTTTATGTCACCAGCAAACGCACTTACACCCCTTGAAGTTGTAGTTTTACTACCTGAAAAGCCTACTCCGTTAGAGGTAAAGATAGTCACGCCAATTCCAGTGGCAACGTCAGCCATAACACCATTCCATTCCAAGGATATATTGTGGGACTACACAGCCAAGGCCATAAGAAAGTGGAAGGTCAAGTTTGGGGAAACCATTGCGGAACAAGTTATGACAAGAACCGGCAGGGTTTATATCTCGGAGCATTTGGATGAGTCAAGCAATCAGGCCTCTAGTTGGCCAACCATCACTGAAACTGGACCCGACGATCTCTAGAGAAAGATACATGCCAAAGAATACTAAGTCATTGATCAACTAAACAAAATACCAGCACATATTTTTGTCCTTGCTTTGCTACAGAGTTTTGATGCACACAAGAATGCCTTGTTAAGAGTTCTGAGTGAGGCATATGTACCAAGTAACATCACCGCCAGAGAGATTGCTAACATTGTAGGGTCGGTATTGGAAAGTCACAAAATCACTTTTCACAAAGATGAGCTACCGCCAGAGGGGTTGAGTCATAACAAAGCATTGCACATCACCGTGTAGTGCAAATATTATTTTATTACTAGGATCCTAGTCGATGTAGGGTCCAGTCTCAATATTTGTCCGTTGGTAACACTTAGGATATTGGGAAAGGGGTTGCATAAAATCAAGGACGGGGCAATCAATGTTAAGGCTTTCGACGGTTCTCAAAGGTCTACTATTGGGGAAATTAGCTTGTGCTTGCAAATGGGGACTACTTGGTTTGACATTGATTTTCAAGTTATAGACGTTCCAGCATCTTACAATCTGTTGTTGGGACGACCATTGATTCATGTTGCAGGGGTCATGATGTAACGACCCGGCCAGTCATTTTTGGAATTTATGCCTCGATCCCCTAATAGCTGATTTTCCTAAGTTCATTTTTGCTATTTTGGTTTACCGGGACGTTCGGTATTAGGATTCAGAGTGTTTTGGGACACTTAGTCCTTAAATGAGAGCTTTAGAGTTGGAAAATGGTCCGTATTCAGAATTGTGTGAATATAACCTCGAAATAGAAATTCGATGGTTCCGTTAGCTCCATTAGGTGATTTTGGGGTCGGGAGTATGTTCAGAATGTAATTTAGAGGTCCGTAGCTCATTTAGGCTTGAAATGCCGAAGTTTGAATTTTTGAAGTTTTCGGTCCGCTAGTGAGTTTTTGATCCAAGGGTCAGTTTGGAATTATGGAAGTTGCTGAAGCTCCGCAATGTAATTTTGGATGTGCGTGCAAAAGTTTAGGTCATTCGGGTGAATTTTGGTTATGTTTTTGATCGAAAGTGTGTTTGGTTGGAATTTGAAGTTCGTAGGCTTGAATCCTTGCTTAATTTGCATTTTCGACATTGTTTTTAGGTGGTTTAAGGATTGGCACAAGTTTGAATGATGTTATGGGGTATGTCTGTAGGTTTGGTTGAGGTCCCGGGGGCCTCGGGTGTGTTTCAAATGCTCAACGGAGCAATTTGAAGTTGGAAATTGTTGCAGAAAAATTGCAGGTCATATCCCTTCTACGCATTCGCGTAAGACCCGTCGTGTTCGCATAGTGTATTCCCCCCCCATAGTGTTCGTGGCCCCTACACCGCGTTCATGTAGTGTAATCCTCGGGGTACCCATTTCCCTTATACACGTTTGCGAAGCTCTGCCCCATCCTCCAACGCGTTCGTGTCTCCCCTTATGCGTTCGCATAGCTTTGTTGCCCCACCCTTCACATTTGTGAATGGCTTCACTCGTTTGCGACATATTAAATTACCCATTTTGAAGGGTTTCACCATTTTTATAACATTGACTTCTAGAAATCGCTTTTTGGTGACTTTTGAAGGGATTTCCACCTGGGAAACTTGGGTAAGTAATTCCCACTCGATTTAGACCAAATTCTATGAGTCTCCTCTTAATTTCACCCTTTAATTTCGTGTTTTTGAATGGAAAGGGGGTAAAACTTCTTAGGCCTAATTATGGGATTTTGAGGGGGAATTTGACCTCCGATTTGGGAGATTTTTATATGGTTAGACTCTTGAGGGCACAAGGGTTCTGAAAATGCAAAAAATTATTCGATTCTGAGACGATAGTTGGAGGGGCATTTTCATGCCCTAGCTTTAAATTTAATAGTGGAATCAGTTGTTTCCAATATTATTTATGATGTGTAATTGAATTGAATAGATTTGAGCCATTTGGATATGGATACTCGTGGCAAAGGCGTGGTTTTTAGTGATATTGAGCCGGTTCGAGGTAAGTGGCGTGTTTAACTTTGTGCGGGGGACCTTTCTCCTTAGGATTGTTCTTGATATTTGAGCGCCTTGTACGTGATGTGACGAACGCGTACTTCAGCCGATTGATGAAAATACGGGTTTTACTTAAGTTTTTAATATTTAGCTTTCTTTCTTACTTGCCTTATCTTACTTGAAGCTTATTATTTACTTGTGCTAGGTTAGGAAAGCATGTGTAACAGACTTAACTGCCTAATTGCTTAAGTTGTTTAATTGTGCTACGAGAAGCATGCTAGGCTAGTTCTATCTGCTATTCTGTTTTTCGTACTTTATTTCCTTGGTTAGTTTCTGGTTTTGATTGTGCATTTATATTGGGACTACGGATGTGCGATTCCGGTAGCTCCCCCTTGTTTGTCTACTTTGGGACTATGGGTTAGATTCCTGGGAGATCCCCCTGCACTTTTATTTTGGGACATGGGACGGTATCCCGGGAGATCCCCTGCATATTGATGATTGGACTACAGGACGGTATCCCGGGAGAACTTTTAGTATTGATATGAGAGTTGGACTACGGGAGTATCCCGGGATATCCATTGAACAGTTTAGGAAAGGGCTACAGGACGGTATCCTGGGAGACCCTCGTTGGTATTTTGCAATTTAGTTGTGTTTACTCTTTGTTTCTGCTCTATCATTGTCGTTATTATTATTTCATTGACCTGCCTTATTACACTGCTGTGTTTATTATTTTTTTCATATTTTTACACTGTTAATTATTGCTACTATATTATTTTTGCCTCAGTAGGGCCCTGGCCTTTCCTCGTTGCTATCCAACTGAGGTTAGGCTTGACACTTACTGAGTACCATTGTGGTGTACTCATGCCCTTCTTGCGCATGGTTTACATGTGCAGATCATCCAGGTACCTCTACTCAGGTGCACTATCCTTGAGGCGAGGAGACATACAGAGACTTCGAGGTATATCTGCAGCGTCCACAGACCGAAGAGTCTTCTTCTTTATTCTAGTTGTAGAGTTGTTATCCTATCATACTTTTGATGTAGTTATTCTGGAGATTAGAGTACTTATTAGATTTTTATTAGCCTATGATTACCATGAGTTTACGGGTTTTAGGATTGAGTTGTACGTTTCCGCATTATCCTTAGAGTTATACAGGTCGGGCGACCTTATACTCAGTTGTTATTTTTTTCATATGTTCAGTTATAATTGATTTTCCGCAAATATTATATTTTTCTGCAATACTTGGCTTACTTGGTCGTGGGGACTAGGTTCCATCATGACATATTTATGATCGGTGAACTAGGGTCGTGATAAGCCGTGGAATTAACACTACATCAGGCAGTAAAGTTTGAGTAGAACCACCAAGAGGTGATCATTCACAGTGACGGTAGCAATCCCATATCTCCAGACCATTCAGCAATTGGAGGAAGGAAAAGGATATGCGGGAAAGTTACCACCACATCGAGCGAGTCAACGTTGTCGATAAGGATAAATGGAGGGATAACAAATTGAAAGCATATTGAACTGGAGCAGGTATGAACCTGGCAAGGTACTTGGCAAGAACCTCCAAAGAATCGCTAAACCCATCAAGCTCAAGAAACATTGCACCACATTTGGATTAGGATATGAGTATACTTGGGAGGAAATCAACCACTTGTCACTACCATGGCGCAGACCATACTATCCATTAGAGCAGCCAATACCCCATTTGGAGCAGACTTTCCAACCGGTCAAAGTCATCTACGGGTCAGAATAAGAAGAAACACTGGCAGCAATGAGGAATTTGTTTCTAGAAGACGATGATATAGATTTTTGTGTCATTTTCAAGGAGGAAAGTCCTTCCATACAGGCTGTAAGTAGAGGAGCATGCCTCAATAACTGGACCGTCAGAACCACCAGAGCCCGGCGAGCGTCGGGGTAGCAAGGCTAAACAAGCATCATGCACTATTTTATTTTACTAGTTTACTTTCCTTTTGCATTTTTATTTTTCTGCAAGAAAAGAGCTCCAATGTTCAAATACACTTATGGAATTTATCAAGGCATTTCGATTTTCTTATAAATCTTACTTTTATTATCTTATCTCATTACTTTACTTATACATCATTACTATTACTCTTCTTGATGAACCAATGGTCGTGACATGCAACGAGATAACACAACAAACAAACATAGATTTAGAGGAAGATGATATACCAGAAGAGATTGTTAAAGAAGTTGATAATTTTGAGAATAGACCTAATTCCAAACTAGACGAGACTAAGATTTTTAACCTGGGAGATGCAGAAAACATCAAAGAAACACGAATCAACGTTCATTTGTCCCCACCAAAATAGGAGGAATACTGTAAGACCCCGTAAAATTTTTGTGCCTAAAACCTAGTAGCTATGGTGTCATGGTCCAAATAATGTGTTAGGAATTCGAACCCTTGGTAGTGAAGTTTCGAAAATGTAAAGAATCGATTTTTCCAAAAATAGTGTCAATTCTACGGTCAGGGATGCGACCGCAGATCTGCTATGTGGACCGCATTCTTGCCGCAGAGCTTAACAAAAGGTTTACAAAATTTGGTGTTGAGAATGCGGTCGATATGCGACCGTAGAATGGATCTGTGGACCGCAGATCTACCGCATAAATTCTCGAATGTTTTTGAGTGTCAAATCTGCGGTGCACTCTGCGACCGCAGATCAAGAATGCGGACCGCATTTTGGTCGCATTCCGTAACAGAACTTGTGTAAATCTTGAGGCAATTCTGCGGTCACTATGCAGACCGCATGTTGACTTTGCGATCGCAGATGCGACCGTAGAATTGACCAGGCCCAGGAATTTTATAAAATTCAACCCAACCTATTCTTTAATATAACGCCTTTCTCTTTCATTTTATCATATCATCTTACTAAAATTAGAGAGAGAAGAGAGTGATTTTAGAGAGAGAAGTCTTTCATCCACAAAGATTGCTCCAACTACTTAGTTCAAGGGATTCTAGGGCAAAGATTCAACTTTCCCAAATCAATTGAAGGTAAAAACCCTAGCTATTTCCTCTAATTTTCAGTTTTAAGATAGGTAAGGAGAGGGTTGCATATAATATCTTTTGAAAATGGAATTTTACACTCATGCATGATTATTGAACTTGATTTTTAGTAAAGAGGGAGTGGATTGGCGTAAGAGTCTACAAAACGAGGTCGGCAAAGATAGGGTAGCTTGGGTAAACATAAAGTAGGAAGTTAACGGAAGGAAACTCGATACCAGGTATGTATGGCTAATTTTGATTCTTGTGAAATCGCCTATATGTGTAAAATTTGTTAGTTCGTGTTAATTTGACTAATTGTGTGAAATTCTTGATGTTGTTATTGGATATTCAAAGTTGTCGTTGAACTATGAGTGATGTAGTATGGAATATGAACCGAAAGATAGATGAGAGTTGAATTTGGTAATGAATTGTGAATAATGGTATATATGGTACCTTGTGGAAAGGAAACAAAACACTTGAGGTGTGGTAAGTTGTTGAACATAACAGTATGAACATTCTCGATTTTGGAAACATTGTAATTTGGTTGTGTTGTTGGTTTGAGAAGTAATTGAGAACATGAACCAATTTGTAAATTGTTTATTTGAACTCGTTGTAATTGTGTGTAGTACCTTTTCTACTATTTGTGATTGTTATGTTTGAAAACTGTACGGTGGGATCGGGTTGTGCGCCGCAACATGAAGAAATAAGGTGTGGGTTGGGGTGATAAGGGTGGCCGAGGTAATAAGGGTGGACGAGGTAATAAGGATGGAAAGCGATCGAAATCGCAAATGAAATTGATACAAAATCATTGATATGAAATTGTGAAAGGAGACAGCATGAGAGTTTGCAACCTGTGGGGCACTGATTGCCTCTTTGTTTGACTACTTGAGATTATGTGGTTGATTTGTTGTTGTTCTACTTGTTGACCCTAAACGTGCTTCGTGTTGAGACTTATATGAAATGAGTAAAAGGTGGAAAACATGGTTAGTTGGCTTAATTGATCCTTGATGTAATTTATTGGCTATCTTGTCATCGTAATTCTTGTTTAACGGCTTGAGTGTACTTGGGACAAAGTTTGTCCATACATACCAGTACAATTCAAGTGTACTGACGTCCCTTTTGCCGGGGACGCTACATTCGTGTTATGTTTGTAGGTGGATCAGTAGCTGGCACTTCAGCTCATCGGCAGTAGTATCATTCACCTTCCACTGCGCGTTTTGGTGAGCCCCTTTCTTCCTCGGGGCCCTGTGTGGTTCACGCCACTTTTGTTTAGACTTTATTTTGGTTTTGTAAGGTATAGCCGGAGCCTTGTTACCGGCAAGTATTGTATTCCCTTTTGTATCCTAGAGGCTCTGTAGACATGTAAACTGTGGGATTCCAGTCTTATGTATATATTATGTTATGTCGGGCGTTGTAAAAACTGTAAACTAGTTAATGAATCACTCGTATGGTTTTGTTTGTTTATTGTGAAATCATTTATGATTAGTAAGATATTTGGTTAATGAGAAACAACCAGCACAGGGGTAACGCGTGGGAATGAAAGGCACCCAGGTCCGCTTGACTGGGGCTACCTGGTCAGGCGCCGGTCATGTCCCTCGATTTGGGGCGTGACAAACTTGGTATCAGAGCCTAAGGTTTTAAAGTGTCCTAGGATGTCTCGGAGACGTGTCTAGTAGTGCCCTTCTTATTGGTGTGTTGTCGACCACATCAGATAAGTTGGGGGATACATGGCATTTAGGAATTTACCTATTTCTTTGTTAATCTATATCGTGCGGTAAAGTGCAATGTGGAAATATTTGTGTCTAATTTGCACCTTGTTCCCAAATGTTCAGAATATGGCACCTAAGAAGAAGGCTAGACTCGGCCTTGGGGCCAATGTCGGCCCGAGTGCGACTGCTAATCATGTACCCGATGCCGTGGGCGAGAATGACCCACCAGTCCTGAATTTGCTTGGCCCATATGTTCAAAACCCAAGCGTCCCTATTCCTGCTGCGGCAGAGGATGCCACCATTCCTCCTGCCAGTGTTCCTGACTCAGATACAGTTCCTGCTTCTGGTTTTTGTATCTCTAATGAGGATCTTAGGGGAGCCATTCATAGGTTAACACAGTTAGTGGCCGCCCAGGCCCAGAGATCCCATGATGCTCCTGCATCCTCCAGCGGACAGGGAGATTCCTCCGGCTCCATAGTCCACCAGTTCTTGCGGTTGGCCCCTCCAGAATTCTCAGGCACCGATCCAGAGGCTGACCCACAGGATTTCCTTGATGAGATATACAAAACACTCAGAGTGATGAAGGCTACAGATAGAGGGGGTAGAATTGGCCTCTTACAGGCTGAAGGGAGCGGCACGTTCATGGTTCGAGATGTGGGAGGATTCCCGTGAGGAAGGTAGCCCTCCAGCCATATGTGATGAGTTTATGGATACATTCATGGACCACTTCTTGCCTGCTGAGACCATGGCAGCCCATGCCACTGAGTTCGAGGTCCTCAAACAAGGCAGTATAAGTGTATGGGAGTATCACATGGAGTTCGTAAGGTTGTCCAAATACGCTCATCATTTAGCGTCGACCATGGATGACCGGGTTCGACGGTTTGTTTAGGGACTTAGCCCTTTGGTAGTGAATGAGGCCGCTACAGCAGCTTTGCATTCAGATATGAATTATGGGAGGATCGAGGGGTTTGCTCAGGCCATAGAGGCCAGGAAATTGAAGATTCGTGCAGAAAGAGAAAGTAGCCGCAGGTCCCGGTCAATGGGTCATTCAGGGAGATCACTTCCAGGGAGATGGTCATCAGGGCCATCTCAGTCATATGCTCAGTCCTCCGCGAGTGCACCGCCATTTGTGCACAGTCATCAGCAGGGTAGTTATTCGAGACCCGGTTCAGACAGCAGGAGGACTCGTCAGTCTGGTCGTCCTAGGGTGAGGTCCCAGCAGCAGGGGAGACCTACATGCCCCAAGTGTGGAAGATTTCATACAGAGACTTGCTACCTTGACATCCCGGTGTGCTTCAGGTACGGTGTGAGAGGTCACATTCAGCGGGACTGTCGTGCGCCCAGTCAGGGTATGGGTAGGGGATCAGCTCAGTCATCCGGTCCTTCGGCTGCTACATTATTGGCACGTACTCCAGCATCAGCAGGGCGTGGTACAGCTTGGGGTGGAGCTCATAGTAGGGGTGGACCTAGCTGATTCTATGCATTGAGTGGCCTCCAGAATGTAGAGGCTTCTCCAGATGTTGTTACAGGTATCCTGTCTGTTCAGACTATTGATTGCTATGCCCTTATTGATCCGGGGTCCTCCTTGTCTTATGTTACTCTGTTCATTACTTCAAGTTTTGGGATAGAACCCGAACAACTTCATGAGTCGTTCTCTGTGTCGACTCCGGTTGGTGATTCTATTACGGCCTCACGAGTCTATAGAAATTATGTTGTTACGGTGAGTGGTCGTGTTAGCACAGCCGATCTTATTGAGCTTGGGATGGTTGATTTTGATGTAATTATGGGTATGGATTGGCTCTATTCATGCTTTGCCAAGCTTGACTGTCGGACGAGAGTTATGAGGCTCGAGTTCCCTATCAAGCCAGTTATTGAATGGAGAGGAAATGGTGTAGTGCCAAGGGGTAGGTTTATTTCCTACCTTAAGGCTTCGAAGATGATTAAGAAGGGGTGTATCTATCACTTGGTTGGGGTGACGGACACCACCTCAGAGGTGCCTACCCTCGAGTCCGTGCCAATTGTGAATGAATTTCCTGAAGTTTTTCCGGATGAGCTTCCAGGCAACCCGCCGGATAGGGAGATTTATTTTGGGATCGATGTATTGCCAGATACTCAGCCAATATCCATTCCACCATACAGAATGGCGCCCGCAGAGTTAAGGGAGTTAAAGGAGCAGCTGAGGGATTTACTAGAGAAAGGGTTCATAAGACCGAGTGTGTCGCCATGGGGTGCTCCGGTTCTCTTTCTCAGAAAGAAGGATGAGTCACTTCGAATGTGTATTGATTATCGGCAGCTCAACAAAGTCACCATCAAGAATAAATATCTTTTTCCTCGAGTGGATGATCTGTTTGACCAATTGCAGGGAGCGAAGTTCTTCTCAAATATTGATTTATGGTCTGGGTACCACCAATTGAAAATCAGGGAGCAGGATATTCCTAAGACCGCCTTCAAAAATCGTTATGGTCACTTTGAGTTTTTGATCATGTCTTTTGGGTTAACCAATGCCCCAGCAGCTTTCATGGACCTTATGAATTGGGTTTTCAAGCCATTCCTAGATTCCTTTGTGATCGTATTCATTGACTACATCCTAATCTACTCTCGAAGCAGGAAAGATCATGCCATTAACCTCAGAGCAGCATTGCAGACCCTTCTTCAACATCAATTGTATGCCAAGTTCTCAAAATGTGAGTTTTGGTTGGAGTCCGTAGCCTTTCTAGGGCATGTTATTTCCAGTGAGGGGGTTCAGGTGGATCCTCAAAAGATTGCGGCAGTGAAAGATTGGCATAGACCCACGACCCCAATATAGATTTGTAGCTTCTTGGGTTTGGTAGGGTACTATCGGAGGTTTGTAGAGGGATTCTCAATCCTCGCCTCCCCATTGACTAAATTGACACAAAAGGCAGTTAAATTCCAGTGATCCAAAGCATGTGAGAAAAGTTTCCAAGAATTGAAGTCAAGATTGACCTCGGCACCAGTATTGGCCTTGCCAGAAGGCACAGAGGGATTTGTGGTTTATTGTGATGCCTCCAGAGTCGGTTTGGGATGTGTATTGATGCAGTGTGGAAAGGTCATAGCTTATGCTTCCAGGAAACTCAAGAACCACGAGAAGAATTATCCGACGCATGATTTGGAGCTTGCAGCTGTTGTGTTTGCCTTGAAAATATGGCGACACTATCTTTTTGGGGTTCATGTAGATGTGTTTTCAGACCACAAGATCCTCCAGTACTTGTTCAAGCAGAAGGAGATGAATCTGAGACAGCGGCAGTGGTTAGAATTGCTCACAGACTATGATATGAACATATTGTACCATCTAGCGAAGGCAAATGTGGTAGCCGACGCTCTTAGTCAAAAATCCATGGGTAGTTTGGCTCATTTGGGTGTGGATCAGAGGCCCCTAGCTCGGGAGGTTTACCAATTGGCTAGTTTAGGGGTTCGCATCACGGTGTAAGATAAGGGGAATGTTTTGGTGCACAATGGAGCAGAATCATCATTGGTCACGGAAATCAAGGAAAAACATTTCATGGATCCAGCATTGGTTCGGGTGAAGGAAGCAGTTATGAATAACAAGACCTCACTATTTGTACTCGGCAGCGAGGATGGTGTATTGCGGTGTCAAGGTAGACTATGTGTTCCGGATGTGAACGAGCTTCTGGAGAGGGTAATGGCAGAGGCACATATTTGCAGGTATTCGGTGCACCCCGGTTCCACGAAGATGTATCATGATCTTAAGGAGATTTATTGGTGTAATGGTATGAAAAGGGATGTGGCAAGCTTTGTAGCTAAGTGCCCGAACTGCCAGCAAGTGAAGGCCGAGCATCAACGGCCCGGTGGATTAACTCAGCTTATAGAAATACCAAGGTGGAAATGGGAGATGATCAATATGGATTTCGTGGTGGGGTTACCTCGCACTCGGCGTAAGTTCGACTCAATATGGGTGATAGTGGATCGACTCACCAAATCAGCTCACTTCCTGCCAGTCAAGTCCACTGATACTGCGGAGCAATATGCAAGGTTGTACATCAAGGAGATAGTAAGGCTTCATGGAACTCCACTTTCTATTATCTCGGATCGCGGGGCTCAGTTCACAGCTAACTTTTGGAAGAAGTTTCAGCAAGGTTTGGGAACTCGGGTGAATCTCAGCATAGCTTTCCATCCGCAGACCGACGGTCAGGCTGAACGGACTATTCAGACACTTGAAGATATGTTGCGGGCTTGTGTCTTAGACTTCAAAGGTAATTGGGATGAACACTTGCCACTGATAGAATTTGCTTATAATAACAGCTTTCATGCTAGCATTTAGATGGCCCTATTTGAGGCATTGTACGGGAGGTGGTGTAGATCGCCAATTGGGTGGTTTGAGGTAGGTGAAGCAGAATTGCTAGGGCCAGATATGGTGTACGAAGCTATGGAAAAGGTCAAGGTTATTCAGGAGAGAATGAAAACAGCACAGAGTCGTCAAAAATCCTATGCAGACATTCGCCGAAGGGATTTGGAGTTTCAAGTCGATGATTGGGTGTTCTTGAGGGTATCTTCTATGAAGGGAGTCATGCGATTCGGAAAGAAAGGGAAATTGAGTCCTAGGTATGTTGGGCCATATCGGATCGTTCAAAGGATTGGTCAAGTTGCTTATAGGCTGGAGTTTCCTCCCGAGATGTCATCAGTGCACCCGGTATTCCATGTGTCCATGTTGAAGAAAGTGATTGGAGATCCATCCACCATCATGCCAGTCGAAGCTATAGAGGTTAATGAAGATTTGTCATATGAAGAAGTTCCAGTCGCCATTCTTGATAGGCAAGTCCGTAAATTGAGAAATAAGGAAGTTTCCTCTGTTAAAGTATTGTGGCGAAGCCAACAAGTTGAGGAGGCCACATGGGAAGCAGAGATAGAGATGAAGGAGAAGTACCCTTATTCGTTCGATCAAGCTTAGAAGAAATTAGGAGACCCTTCTACTCCTAGTAACTGTCATCTTGTCCAAGTTGTTTCCCTCTTAGTACTAGTGTAGTCTCCTTCATTTTGTAATGAGTTAAATGTGTTGTTACCTTGGGACACTTGAACCTTTCTTGATAAATGAAAGCCTTATAAAGATTCATGTGTTAAATAAACAACTAATAGTAAGTGTAGATTGGTAATGGTTTGTTTGTGTGTACATAGTGTATTAAGATAATTAAATAAGGTAAGAACTCATTGAAGTGACTAGTTTATGTGCAATTGTAACAATGTGATAGAATATGTGCATTCATTGAGGTAAGAAAGTGTATACAAGTTGTGGAATGTGTTGTATTCGTGTATAGCTATTTGGTAATGTGTTTCGGGGGGCCCTCTGACAGGTGGATATGTCCATAATACAACGGTTAGGGATGCGACCGCAGATCTGCTATGCGGACCGCATTCATGCCGTAGAGCTTAACAGAAGGTTTACAAAATTTAGTGTTGTGAATGCGGTCGATATGCGACCGCAGAATGGATCTGTGGACCGCAGATCTACCGCATAAATTCTCGAAGGTTTTTGAGTGTCAAATCTGCGGTGCACTCTGCGACCGCAGATCAAGAATGCGGACCGCATTTTGGTCGCATTCCGTAACAGAACTTGTGTAAATCTTGAGGCAATTCCACGGTCACTATGCGGACCGCATGTTGATTCTGCGATCACAGATGCGACCCGGCCCAGGAATTTTATAAAATTCAACCCGACCTCTTCTTTAATATAACGCCTTTCTCTTTCATTTTATCATATCATCTTACTAAAATTATAGAGGGAAGAGAGTGATTTTAGAGAGAGAAGTCTTTCATCCACAAAGATTGCTCCAACTACTTAGTTCAAGGGATTCTAGGGCAAAGATTCAACTTCCCCAAATCAATTGAAGGTAAAAACCCTAGCTATTTCCTCTAATTTTCAGTTTTAAGATGGGTAAGGAGAGGGTTGCATATAATAGCTTTTGAAAATGGAATTTTACACTCATGCATGATTATTGAACTTGATTTTTAGTAAAGAGGAAGTGGATTGGCGTAAGAGTCTACAAAACGAGGTCGGCAAAGATAGGGTAGCTTGGGTAAACATAAATTAGGAAGTTAATGGAAGGAAACTTGATACCATGTATGTATGGCTAATTTTGATTCTTGTGAAATCGCCTATATGTGTAAAATTTGTTAGTTCGTGTTAATTTGACTAATTGTGTGAAATTCTTGATATTGTTATTGGATATTCAAAGTTGTTGTTGAAATATGAGTGATGTAGTATGGAATATGAACCGAAAGATAGATGAGAGTTGAATTTGGTAATGAATTGTGAATAATGGTATATATGGTACCTTGTGGAAAGGAAACGAAACACTTGAGGTGTGGTAAGTTGTTGAACATAACAGTATGAACATTCTCGATTTTGGAAACATTGTAATTTGGTTGTGTTGTTAGTTTGAGAAGTAATTGAGAACATGAACCAATTTGTAAGTTGTTTATTTGAACTCGTTGTAATTGTGTGTAGTACCTTATTTGCTGTTTGTGATTGTTATGTTTGAAAACTGTACGGTGGGATCGGGTTGCGCGCCGCAACATAAAAATATAAGGTGTGGGTTGGGGTGATAAGGGTGGCCGGGGTAATAAGGGTGGACGAGGTAATAAGGATAGAAAGCGATCGAAATCGCAAATGAAATTGATACAAAATCATTGATATGAAATTGTGAAAGGAGACAGCAGGAGAGTTTGCAACCTGTGGGGCACTGATTGCCCCTTTGTTTGACTACTTGAGATTATGTGGTTGATTTGTTGTTGTTCTACTTGTTGACCCTAAACGTTCTTCGTGTTGAGACTTATATGAAATGAGTAAATGGTGGAAAACATGGTTAGCTGGTTTAATTGATCCTTGATGTAATTTATTGACTGTCTTGTCATTGTAATTCTTGTTTAACGGTTTGAGTTTACTTGGGACAAAGTTTGTCCATACATACCAGTACAATTCAAGTGTACTGATGTCCCTTTTACCGGGGACGCTACATTCATGTTATGTTTGTAGGTGGATTAGTAGCAGGCACTTCAGCTCATCGGCAGTAGTATCCTTCACCTTCCACTGCTCGTTTTGGTGAGCCCCTTTCTTCCTCGGGGCCCTGTGTGGTTCACGCCACTTTTGTTTAGACTTTATTTTAGTTTTGTAAGGTATAGCCAGAGCCTTGTTACCGTCAATTATTGTATTCCTTTTTGTATCCTATAGGCTCTGTAGACATGTAAACTGTGGGATTCCAGTCTTATGTATATATTATGTTATGTCGGGCGTTGTAAAAACTGTAAACTAGTTAATGAATCACTCGTATGGTTTTGTTTTTTTATTGTGAAATCATTTATGATTAGTAAGATATTTGGTTAATGAGAAACAACCAGCACAGGGGTAACGCGTGGGAATGAAAGGCACCCAGGTCCGCTTGACTGGGGCTACCTGGTCAGGCGCCGGTCATGTCCCTCGATTTGGGGCGTGACAAACTTAGTATCAGTTTCTAAGGGAATATGAGGACATATTCGCATGGTCGTACGACGACATGATTGGGCTGAGTACATATATTGTGGCCCACAGATTGCCAACCGATCCAGCATGTCTACCACTAAAGTAGAAGCTCAGAAATTTCAAGCCAGATATGAGTTTGAAAATCAAGGAAGAAGTCACTAAGCAGGTCAAAGCTAAGGTTCTCAGGGTAGTGGAGTATCTAATATGGTTAGATAATATTGTGCCAGTACCGAAGAAGGATGGGAAGGTTAGAGTCTGCGTCGACTACCAGGATCTCAACTAGGCAAGTCCGAAAGACGACTTCCCCTTGCTAAACATACACATCCCGATTGACAATTGCACCAAGAACGAGTTGCAATCCTTTGTAGATAGTTTCACTGGTACCATCAGATCTTGATGGATGAAGAAGATTTTGACAAAATAGCTTTCATTACGACATGGGGAATGTATTGCTACAAGATGATGACATTCAGTTTAAAGAATACAGGAGCCACCTACATGAGGGCCATGACTACCATTTTTCATGATATGATATACAAGGAGATTGAAGTATACGTAGATGATGTCATCATCAAGTCCAAGAAAGTCACTAATCACATAGAAGATCTGATAAAGTTTTTTAACCGACCGAGAAAATACAACCTGAAACTAAATCCCGCAAAATGTGCCTTCGGGGTTCATGCCGGAAAATTACTGGGTTCATTGTGATTCATGGGGGAATAGAACTGGATCCATCAAATATCAAATCCATTTAAGTATTGCCACCGCCAAAGAGCAAGAAAGACATGATGAGTTTCTTGGGGAGAGTTAACTACATCAGGCGGTTCATAGCACAATCAACAGTTATCTGTGAACTGATCTTCAAGATGTTGAAGAAGGTTCCTACCACCGAATGGACAACTGCCAAAAAGCTTTAGACATAATCAAGGAATACTTGTCAACGCCACCAGTTTTGGTCTCACCCAAGTCAGGTAGACCTTTGCTACTCTACATCACAATGTTGGATGGTGCCTTCGGTTGCGTCTTGGGGCAGCATGATGAGACAAGAAAGAAAGAACAAGCCATTTTCTACCTCAACAAAAATTTCATGCCGTACGAGGCTCGATATGCTCTATTAGAATGCTCATGTTGTGCTTTAACTTGGGTAACCCAAAAGACGAGGCACTACTTTTGTGCCTATACTACATATCTCATGTTAAGAATGGATCCTTTGAAATACATCTTTCAGAAGCCCATGTCCACTGTTAAGCTCGCCAAATGGAAGATCCTATTGAGTGATTCGGCATTGTCTACGTGACTCAGAAAGCAGTCAAGGGACAAGCATTAGCAGATCACCTAGATAAAAACGTTGTGGATGGAGAATACGAACCCTTAAAGACGTATTTTCATGATGAAGAGGTATCATTCATAGGAGAAGATATTGCAGAATCCTATGAAGGTTGGAGAATGTTTTTCGACGGAGCAACAAATTTCAAAGGAATTGGCATAGGGGCAGTCCTAGTATCATAAACCGGTCAACACTATCCGATATCCACAAGCTCAAATTCCCGTGCACCAATAATATGGCTGAGTGCGAAGCCTACATCTTAGGGCTCAAGATGGCTATTGACATGAACATTCAAGAATCGCTAGTAATTGGAGATTCAAATTTGCTTATACATTAGGTATGAGGATAATTAGCAACCAAGAACTCCAAGATACTCCCGTATTTGCACCACGTACAGGAGTTAAGAAAGACGTTCACAAAGACAAAGTTCCAGTATGTTCCGAGAGTCCGAACGACTTTGCCGGTGCATTGGCTACCTTGTCATCCATGATACAACATCCAAATACGAACTTCATCGATCCTATTCCAGTAAAAATCCATAATGAGCCAGCTTATTATGCTCATGTCGAGGAAGAAGCAGATGGAAAACCTTGGTTTCATGATCAAGGAATATTTGGCAAAAGGAGAATATCCGGAGCTTGCAAACCCTACTCAGAAGTGCACACTTGGAAGATTGTCCAACCATTTCTTTCCCCGCCGAGGAATCCTGTATATGAGTACTCTGGATTTGGGATTACTAAAGTGTATCGACGCTAAGGAAGCATCTAAAATACTAGAGGAAATTCATGTCGGGACCTGTGGTCCACTGAACGACTTTGTCTTAGCCAAAAAGATACTCTATGTTGGTTACTTTTAGATGACCATGGAGACAGACTGCATCTAGTACATTCGAAAATGCCACCACTGCTAGATACATGCAGACATGATAAGGGTGCCACCAAATGAGCTTAATGCAACATGCTCACCATGGCCATTCGCCACTTGGGGAATGGATTTTATTGGTCCAACCAAGCCTGCCGCTTCTAACGGGCACAAATTCATCCTAGTGGTAATTGAATACTTTACCAAATGCGTCAAAGTAGCATCCTACAAAGCAATAACTAAGAAACCCGTGGCAGATTTTTTCTATGACCATATCGTTTGTCGATTCAGGATTCAAAAGTCAATCATTAATGATAATGGCTCCAACCTAAACAGTGACTTAATGAAAGCTATGTGTGAAACCTTCTAGATCAGACATAAGAATTCCATAGCCTACAGGCCCCAAGTGAATGGAGCTATAGAAGTTGACAACAAGAACATTAAAAAGATACTGAGGAAAATGGTAGAGAAGCATAAGCAGTGGCATGAGAAGCTATCATTTGCTTTATTAGGTTATCGCACCATAGCATGCAGATCAACTGGTGCAACTCCTTATATGTCGGTTTATGGTATGGAAGCCGTCATTCCCACCGAAGTAGAGATTCCTTCCTTGAGGATCAAATAAGAAGCTGAGCTTGGCGATGCAAAATAGGTGAGAAATCGCTACGAGCAACTAGCTCTTATAGATGTGAAGAGAATGAATGAAATTTGCCACAGTCGGCTTTATCAGAACAGAATGTCTAGAGCTTTCAACTAGAGAGTCAAGCCAAGACGGTTCATACCGGGGCAACTGGTGTTAAAGAAAATTTTTCCGCATCAAGATGAAGCCAAAGAAAAATTCTCTCCCAATTGGCAGGGTCCATACATGGTTCATCGTGTTCTAGTAAGAGGAGCCCGTATACTTGCAGAAATGGACTGAGAAGTTTGGCCAAAACCAATCAATTCAAATGCAGTCAAACGCTACTATGTGGCACACCTCCTTTTTCACTACACCCACATGAGGAGTATAAAGAAGTTTTTCTAATTAAAGGATAATCAAAATGGGATTCATTTATTAAGATTTAGAGTCGCCACTTGGGAGACTTATGGTATCCCAATTCACCGATTAAATCCCGAATCGATGAAAAGAATGACTCTGTTTAACAGTCTGCGAACCAGAAATCCGAGTATTGAATTCTGTTAACCCTGAAGAAGGTGTTAGGCATTACCGGGTTCCGTGGTTCTAGCACGATCGCTCAACTATCATATTCAGCTTGAATTATCTGGTTTTAAACAATTATGAACCTACATGCAAATTTTGACTTTTAACCGCTTTTATTTATTTTAATTAAAGAAGATTGCAACATCATTAAAACACGTGTTGAACCACGTCACATAAATGCACCCGTGATTTTTGACATATTTTAACTTTGTTGGAATTTGGATTTGGGATATAAATGTGCACTCGAGTTTAGGAAAGTAATATTATTAAACACGCACCTAAAGCAACTACGTGTTTGCACTATGCGAGGGCCATGAAAATTTGCTAAATGGCACGCCTTGAATTCTAAATAATTTAAGGAAAAAATATACGAGGGCCACGCCCATTCGTGGTTTTATTAAGCGTGACACCCCTCAATCCTATTTTTAGGGTCATTTAAACTAAGATTCGGAAGGCTACAACTATTATTTATTTCTTCTTATAGACTCACCCCCTTTTCCCTAATGACTAACAGAATTGATGTGATTCAAATTATGTCTAGACTAACGTCCAAGCCTAGCCGGGTAACTGGAGTTTTGAATTAAACCAAGACAAGCTTTCGCAACCAGGGCCAGTCAAATGATTTAAGGCCCATCAGCAGCCCCACGAGCCCATTGTTGGATTGGCTTTACATGAAGCCTAAATTCCAGACCACAAAATTATGTTGTTTAATTGGGCCAACATTGTCAGCCCACATCTGATTTAGCAAACTTATTTGAAACCAATTACTTCACATAAAATCTAAAATCGAACAAAATGCTGATAGCTCTTAAATTTGATGTAAAACACATAAAAAATGATGCATGCACTCCATGGTGAAACATAATTCCCAATCACACAAATTAACTACCATTTGACGTCAAACAATTTGTCATTGCAAATCCATGGACATGTTATTCGAGTGTGCCCTTTTAACAAGACGTAACTGATTTTACCCTTTCAAAGCAAACAAAGCTTACATATGAGGAACTAAATTAAGCCTACAGATTTTCCAAGGTTAAGACCAGTTTCAAATTCATGGGTGATTGTTTTCAAAATGCACGAGTTCAATATAAAATAGTCAACAACAACATGAAAAACGACTTCTATTGCAATGAATTAAGTATCACTAATAGAATTAGATATTACACCCAGTTGTTAGAACAAATGATAATGAATCAACATACATTTAAATAAGCCATCTTTTAACATCCGAATAATCAAAGCCAAAACATAACTGATCTCTTCTTTTTAGCATGAACACATAACAGTAATCCCTATTATTAAATCAAAATGTAAAGCTAAATGTATCACACTCCATCATTCCTTTAACAATATACACAAGCAATATTCTCATGAAAATCTCTTATGCATTAATTCAGGGAAAGGAGACTCAATCGACAGTCATAGTTTTGAATCCAACTACTAATGTGATTTGACAGTAAAAATATGCGTATTCACTTAAATGCAACCTTCATTTCACATACTTCAAGTCATTACAAGTTTAACAATTGATCCTCAGTTAAGAGCTAATGAGAGTACCTAGAATGTGGAAAGAAAACAAGGGTGACTGGTCAGCAAATATGCAACAAAATTATCAACAAACAACCAACTAAGGTGAAATCAAGCCCCCCGCAATCGCAGAAAGGCAGTGAAATGATTTTGAAGGTAAAAGGGGTAACACAACCCAAAAAACGACTCCAAGCAAATAACTAATCCAGATTTCTACCACCTTGGCAATGAAAAAGTGAAATCCAAATAGAAAAACTCAATGAAACAGTGCCCTAAACACCAAAATCAAACCAACTCCTTCAATATCCTAATTTCAAACCATCTTTCACTCAAAGAGAAACCAGAAATTGTTTTTGCGATTAAAGAAACTTCAAAATTTACTGCAGAAATTTTCAGCTCTATGATTCTCTCTCCTGTCTCTCTCTTTAGGTTTGCCCTCTAGAGTAAGAAAGAATGCCTTTATAGGCAAGCAAAATAGGGCAGCCTTACAAATTTTGTTTTTACACCCAACCCCTTTTTTAGTTTTATTTTAGCTTAGGAGACCTGATTTCTTAACTTGTTCCCCAAGTTTTACCACCTAAATTCTAAAAATTATAAACTAATCCCACCCTAGAAGCTTCTCTTTCTGTTACAAAAAGATTCTCTAACTCTCAAATACCCAACTTACCCTCCAATACCTTGATATTTACCCTCAGACAAACACACACAAATGGGTCAATCCAAACCAAAACAAACATGGCTCTAAAGTTGTTGCTGGGCGGGGTGAAACAAAACAACAGGCCCCACATCTTACCCTATTCTCTAAGCTAAGGAGAAATTTACCCGAAATGCAAGGGTTTGAAGAGTTATTTATAAGAGTTACAACTATTTAAAAATAATTACATTATATACAACTAATACAATCTTTTAATCTCTTAATTAGATTATATACTATTTTTATCTTCCTTAAATATCTCATTTTACAACGTAAAACTAGGGATTGGTGGAGAATGCATATAAATTTATTCTTTGGCTCTCCATCTCCTTTTTATTATAACATCGAATTATTTTTTATTGAATGATTTTTCTTTACTACCATATTTATGTATAGTATTATACATAGATATACTATATTATATATACATAGATATAGTATACTAATAATATATAAATATATACTATAACTATAGTATATTAATAATATATATTTGGTATATGAATATATAAATATAAAGAATAAATGTTAGTATATATTAGTGCTAATATAAATGATATATATTATGTATACTACACATGTAAATATATTATATGATATATCACTTCAAATGTCAAAGATATATTGATCACATATATTAAGTATATTACATGTATATAATATTAATAATATGAATTAGATATCACTCCAAATATAAAAAGGTATATAAATGTTGTGTTTATATGTATGTATATTTAAGGTAATATTGACTCATAGCTAAGGTACTTACAAAGAAAAAAAAATTAAAGAAATATTTTTTATTTTTTTTTGTTAAAAATGTGAGTTTGGTCAAAGCCAATATGCCATTTATATCACACTTTTGTATTAAACGACCGAAAGTTATATGTTTAAGAATATAAAAAATGAAAAGAAAAATATAGCCTATCAATCGAAGGAGAATGACATATTGGAATCGAATTGTGTATAAGTGGAATTATAGCTTGAAAAGGTAACGAAGGAAAAAGAGATTTTCTAGGAAATAATTGATTGCATGTTATATTAATTTCCTTCCCGTTTTCCTAAACAAAGATAATCCCTTATTTTTAGGTATTTGTTTTTAGTTGGAGATTGCATTATTAAGGGATACTTTCAGAAGCAGTTTACTAATATATAGGAAATCTACCGTATTTGAGGGTATAACTTTTATACCTTTATCATGTTTATGTTGTAAAATATGTTATTTAACTTATAGTTGTAGATTATGAAATATTTTTTGATTTCAACTGTATTTATGAAAATTTCCCTATTCTAAGACTTCCAAAATTCTAACCCCTTTTATACAAAAGCCCAAACAAATAGCTGATAATGAGAAAACCAAAAGAACTTGATGAATCAACAGCATTGAATTAATTCAACACCCATTATAGTATAGCAAAACTTAAATCGATCGTGAAAACTCAAATGTTTAATAAACTAGGTACTAAAATTAACAGAGATACTAGCAAGTAGCAATCTTAAACACTACTAATTATTATACTAAAACGACTCAATCAAGAGAAAAGAGAGGGGACTGATGGGATAGTGATGAAAAAAAAACAAGGAGTAGAAACGAAAAATAAGGACAAGAACATGAGAGAAGAGAAATACCTCAAAAGAAAACAATGGATAGCTTAGGCGAAGTCCGGCTTCCTTCGATTCAAATCGAAAATATTATCAATCGAGTGTTCTCTTTGAGAACGAACAATCAATACCAATTTCTAGTTGAATCACTCTTGGAAGTTTTGAGCAATTGGAGCATATTTCGCTTTTCCATTTTAAACCCAATATTGAACGGGTATGGTGGGATTTACGGGGTAATATGAGGGAATATGATGGGGAATTCGTGATGAGGGAGGGAAGCAGAAGCTATGGTATGACTTTGGGGTCGAACAAAGGCGGCGGCTCCATCGGAGAGCCCAAGGCAGCGCTATGGTTTTGAAGATTTGAAAGGTTCTGATGGGATTCGAGGAAAAAGCAATGTGGATTTGGAAAAAGGAGAAAAAGAGGAATATTTGGTGTAAGTTCGGTGGGAAACGGAGGTTCTTCGCCGCCGTGAGACGATTTTCGGCGACGGCGGATGGTGCTCTATGGGCGCGTTAGAGGGGAGAAAAGATGAGGGATATGGTACAGAGAGGGGGGGGGGTGTTTGATCAGAAATAATATCTTGATTTTAGGACATATTTAACTAAAATAAGGAAAAAAACCTCAACCGTTAGAGGGCCGAAATGAAAGGCGTAGATCATTCCAAGACTAGGAACTTTACACGACGTCGTTTGGATTTTCTTTTAAAAGTGGTATGGATTTGGGTGAACTTTGGGCCTAGTTTACCTATGCGACGATCCGGCCCGTCGTCACGAGAGTTACCACCTTGTTATCCCTTCATTTATGTGTTTAATGTTTCTATATCTGTGTTAAAGTCTATTGGGTGAATTGGGTTTGATTCTGGTTGAAAATAAGGCATATAGCCTTTTGAGTGAAGCTTGTTTATAAAAAGTCAACTTGGAGTTGACAATGTGGTTAGAGGGCTCGAAATCAAATTCTAATGATTTGGTTAGTTCTGGAAGGTGAATTGTGCCTTAGGGGAGTGATCGGAATTGAATTTAGAGGTCCGGTGTAGAAATAGGCTTGAATTGGCTAAGTTGGAATTTTGGCGAAATCCGATCGATAGCTGACATTTTGATCCAGGAGTCGGAATGGAATTCCGATAGTTGCAGTAGCTTCGTTAGGTGATTTTGGATATGTCTGCAAATTTTCAGGTCATTCGGACATCGTTTGGTCGAGTTTTTGATAGAATATAGGTTTCGGAAGTTTTGGTTGAATCTTAGGCTTAAACCGGCCTTAATGTGATGATTCGTGTGTTTGAGAGTGTGTTTTTATGATTGGAACAAGTTCATGTGATGATTTAGAGCGGATTTGTATTTTTGGTTGAGGTCCCGAGGGCCTCGGGATGTTTTCAGAGGATCTAACGGAAGAATTTTCGGAGTTTTGGATTGTTGGTATGAGTTGCAGCAGGAGTTCTGCTTCTGCGGATGGGGAACAGCAGAAGCGTGGGAAACCTCACAGAAGCGAGTTTGACGTTGGTCGGGAATTTCTGCAGGAGCGGTAGGATTTTTGCAGGGGCGGGGTCGCAGAAGCGAGCCCTTGTACGCAGAAGCGGGGTTAGGCGTCTGGGGAATATCACAGAAGCGGAGAGGTGACCGCTGAAGCGGTCTCGCAGGTGCGAGACCTTGGCCGCAGAAGCGGTCCTCACCATTTAATAAAAAGTCGCAGAAGCGGTCTCGCTTAAGAGAGCCTAGGACCGCAGAAGCGAAAAGGTGTCAGTGTTAAAGGAACTGAAAGGTTCGAATTTCAGAATGTTATAACACATTGGGGCTTAGAACTAAGAGGTGATTTAGGCGATTTTGAGGAGGAAATTGAATGGATTCTTCAGGTAAGCATTCATGGAATCAAATTATGTTATTATATTGTTAAACTATGGAGTTAATACCTGAAAATAGAGGATTGGAGGTGTATTAATGGAGGTTTTTGCTCTAAGCCTGGGTTATTGAAAATCATTGATTTGAATGGGCAAATAGATTTCGATTTTGATAAACTTTATATGTATGGACTCGTGTCGAGATAAGGATTCTTAAAATGTAACTTTTGTAATTTTTCAGGAAGCGGGCCCGAGGGTTGGGTTTTGGCAACTTCGTAGTTTTGGTGTAATTCGAGTTGTTTCGATTGGGTTATGTTCCTTTAGCCTATTTTGATGCATTTCTATTGGTTTTGATCAGATTCTGCACTCGTGGAGGCCGATTCTCTTGGCAAGGGCATTGCAGGCTAGTCTTCGAGCCGAGTCGATGTGAGTAATGGGTGTGGGTGATGACCAGCGGGTTCGAAACCCCGGTATATCACTATGTGATGTTGTATTGAGGTGAGACATGTATTCTCCTATGAGTGCGGGGTCGATTGTGATTGGGGACTATGGCTTAGTTTGACCTGGTAATACTATATTGTGATGTTAGCTATTATTGAGCCGGTAAACCTCCTACTTGGATGGTTGTGGATATCTTTGGGATGTGAGCCAGTTATTTGGATCCCGCGAGGATCGTTACTATTGCTTCTATGATTATAACATGTTATTCTGATACCAGTCCTGAGCTATCACTGTCAAAAAATGGTTTTCTAGACTCTGGTATTTCTGAAACACAGGTTTTTTACTATAAATGATAAAAGAGATTTCAAATGTTATTTTTGTGCCTGTGAGGCTTGCATTGCATGTAGCTGGACTGGTAGTGGATCGGTCTGCGTGCCGCAGCATATCATTGATATTTTGCTTGGGTTGTAGGAGCCCCTCCAGAGTCTGAACCCCCACAGTGAGCACGGGTACCCAAATAGATCGGGCTACGTGCCGTAGCGGTCATGTTCATGCATTTCATTCCATTTAGATATACTTGTTGTACTATTAGCTGATATTGCTGGTTCTGATACTGATCATGTTGATAATTGGTAAAGGATATTGTTGTATAGCCTTGCTTAGTGCTTTATTGGCTTTTCTTACCTTCGCTGTCTTACCCTTGCTTATTACCACTGAGTTGGAAGTACTCACACTACTCCCTGCACCTTGTGTGCAGATCTAGGTACATCACAACAGGGCTGACTTCCCGGCCGACCGGAGTGCTTCATTTGGACTGACAAGGTAGCTGCTAGCGTCCACTAGACCTAACTCTCCAGTCTATCTTTTCTTTTCTTTAGACTATTCTGAACTTGTAGTCACAGTTATATACACTATTATAGTTGTATTCTGGTAGAGGCTCATGACTTATGACTCCTGATTCTATGTGAGGTTTTATACTGTTTTGGGATATCCTTTCCTGATGTGCTACATGTTATATCATTCTCTTATTATTGTTTCATGATAAAAAGGGTAAAGTGAGAGCTGGTAGCTCTGTGATATAAATGGTTGGTCGGGCTTCCTAGCAATGTGTTGGGCGCATCACGATCGGGTTTTGGGGTCGTGATAGGTTGGTATCTGAGCCTAGGTTACTAGGCCTCATGAGTCTTGAGACGGTTAGTAGTGTCTCGCATATCGGTACAGAGACGTCTGTATTTATCCTCGGGAGGCTGCAGACCTTTAGGAAACACTTCACATTTCTTGAACTCTATCGTGCGGTTTTGTTGTTCCGAGAACTGAAATTCTGTATTCTATTCTCTCGCAGATTGCGAGGACTCGTGCTACAGGACGAGGTGGACGACCACCGTTGCCACCAACTAGATACCGTGGTCGAGGCCGTGGTCGTGGTCGTGGCAGTGCCAATAAACCCACTAGTTGCCCCTCTCCAGAAATAGCCCTTAGTGGTTGAGGCTCAAGCAGCACCCGCTCAGGCATCGGTAGTTCCTATTGTTATTCCTGGCCTTTAGGAGACTTTGGTCCTGATATTATCAGTCTGTACTAGGTTGGCTCTGGTAGTTTCAACTACCGCTACAACAGTGACATCTCAGACCGGGGGTGGTCATCAGACCCCCGTAGCTCGCACACCAGAGCAGGTTGTGCAGGGACTTCAGACGCTAGAGGCAGTCCCACCTCAGGTAGTTGCACCGGCTGTTCCAGTTGCGCCAGTTGTGCGAGACCCAGAGTATGTTGTGCCGGTGATGCCTGACGACGAGCAACGTCAATTGGAGAGATTTGGTAGACTTCATCCACATTCATTCAGTTGTACTGAGGGAAAGGATGCCCAGGGTTTCTTAGACAAGTGTCAGAGGATGTTACGTACGGCGGGGATTCTTGAGTCCAGTGGTGTTTCATTTACTACATTCCAGTTTTCTGGTCCAGCATTCGATTCGTGGGAGGAGTTTGAGAGGCGTAGGCCTGCGGGGAAGCATCTCTTACTTGGCAACAATTTTCCACTCTCTTTTTAGAGAAGTATGTGCCTCAACCCGTAGAGAGGAGTTACGTCACCAGTTTGAGTGAATAGTGTAGGGTGATGTGTCAGTGACTTAGTATGATTTGTGGTATACTCAGTTGGCTAGGCATGCTACTTGGACGATCCCGACAGATCGAGAGAGGATCAGGAGGTTCATTGATGGTCGCAACTATTCTATTCATATCCTGATGACCAGAGAGAGAGTATTGGCAGCATCTTTCGATAAGGTTATTAATATGGCACACTCTATTGAGGCGGATCGTCACCGTGAGCGAGAGGAGAGGGAGGCCAAGAGGCCTCGAGGTTCTGACAGCTTTAGTGGTGCTCCATCCGGGGGCAGTTTCATCAGCGCAGAGGTCATTCATCTAGACATTATCAGTCAGGCCTCCTAAAGCATAGAGGAGCTTCTTCTGGTCGTGGCCGTCAGGGTTTCCAGCAGGTTCAGTCTTCACTTAGTGCCCTCCCAGCTCAGAGTTCAACACCTACTTCTTCGGTCCAGGGTTTATCTGCGGCGAGGGGTTCCCTTCAGTCCCCTTCTCCAGTGCCAGGCAGTTGTTTTGAGTGTGGCGAGTTTGGCCTCATTAGGAGGCAGTTCCCTCGACTTCGCAGGGATATGTCTCAGTAAAGGGATCAGCCCTCATCTTCAGCACCATCTCAGGCTAGTAGAGGTGGAGGTCAGTCTTCTAGAGGTCGCCCCAGAGGTGAGGAGCGATCGAGTGGTGGTCAGGCACGTTTCTATGCACTTCCTGATAGGCGTGATGTTGTTGCCTCAAATGCATTGATTACATGTATCATTTCAGTTTGTCATAGAGATGCCTCTATTTTATTTGATCCCGTGTCCACATATTTGTACGTGTCTTCTTATTTTGCACATCATTTGGGTGCGACCCGTGGTAGTCTTGATTTGTTTGTTCATGTATCCACCCCGGTAGGTGATACAATTATCATGGATCACTCTTATAGATCCTGTGTTGTTTCTATTGGGGGTCTAGAGACCCGGGTGGATATGTTACTAATAGGTATGGTGGATTTCGATGTGATTTTGGGCATGGACTGGTTGTCCCCGTGCCATACTATATTGGAATGTCATGCCATGATAGTTATATTAGATATTCCTGGTGTTCCTCAGATTGAGTGGCACGGTTTGACTGATTATGTCCCTAGCCATGTTATTTCATTCTTAAAGGCTCGGAGAATGGTTGAAAAAGGGTGTTTGTCGTATCTTGCATTTGTGAGAGAGGTGGGAGCTGAGACTCCTAGTATTGATTCTGTGCTTGTTGTGAGGGACTTTTCAGATGTATTGGTATGCCACCGGACAGGGACATCGATTTTGGTATTGACTTGGTGCCAGGCACTCAGCCCATTTCTATTCCTCCTTACCGGATGGCACCAGCTGTGCTGAAAGAATTAAAAGAACAACTTCAGGAGCTTTTAGATAAGGGGTTCATTCGCCCTAGTGTGTCACCGTGGGGTGCACCGGTGTTATTTATTAAGAAGAAAGATGGTTCTATGCAGATGTGCATTGATTATAGACAGCTGAACAAGGTAACAGTGAAGAACAAGTATCCTCTACCGCGCATTGATGATATATTTGATCAGCTCTAAGGAGCTAGGGTGTTCTCGAAGATTGATCTTCGTTTAGGCTATCATCAGCTGAAGATTAGAGAATATGATATTATAAAGACTACATTCAGGACTAGATATGGGCACTATGAGTTCCTTGTGATGTCTTTTGGGCTGACCAATGCCCCAGACGCGTTCATGCATCTGATGAACAGTGTGTTTAGGCCATATTTGGATTCATTCGTGATCGTGTTCATTGATGACATTCTGGTATACTCCCGTAGCTAGGAGGAGCATGCTCAGCATTTGAGCATTGTGTTGCAGAGGTTGAGGGAGGAGAAATTGTATGCTAAGTTCTCCAAGTGTGAGTTTTGGCTCGAGTCCGTAGCTTTTCTGGGTCATGTGGTGTCTCGTGATGGTATTCAGGTTGACCCGAAGAAGATAGAGGCAGTGCAGAGTTGGCCTAGACTGTTCTCAGCTACGGAGATTAGGAGTTTCCTTGGTTTTGTGAGGTATTATCGCCGGGATGTTTAGGGATTTTCATCTATTGCTTCTTCTTTGACCAGGTTCACGCAGAAGGGTGCACCATTCGTGTGGTCGTATGAGTACGAGGAGAGCTTTCAGAAGCTCAAGATAACTTTGACCACAACTCCAGTGTTAGTCTTTCCATCAGCTTCAGGTTCATATACTGTATATTGTGATGCCTCAAAAGTGGGTATAGGTTGTGTATTGATGTAGGAGGGTGGAGTGATTGCTTATGCTTCTCGTCAGTTGAAGCCTCATGAGAAGAACTACCTTGTTCATGATTTGGAGTTAGCTGCCATAGTTCATGCCTTGAAGATTTGGAGGCACTATTTGTACGACGTGTCCTGTGAGGTGTATACCGATCATCGTAGTCTCCAGCATTTGTTCAGACAGAGGGACCTTAATTTGAGGCAGCGGAGATGGCTTGAGTTGCTTAAGGATTATGACATTACCATATTGTATCATCCGGGGAAGGTCAATATTGTGGCCGATGCTTTGAGCCAAAAGGCGGTCGGTATGGGCGGCTTAGCTTATATTCCTGTTGGGAAGAGGCCATTTGCATATGAGGTTCAGGCATTGGCCAATCGGCTAATGAGGTTAGATATTTCAGAGCCCAGCAGGGTGTTGGCTTGTGTTGTTTCTCGGTCTTCCTTATATGATCGTATTCGTGAGCGCCAGTATGATGATCCACACTTGCTTGTCCTTAAGGATAAAGTTCATCATGATGATGCCAGAGATGTCACTATTGATATTGATGGTGTATTGAGGATGCAGGGCCGGATATGCGTGCCCAATGTTGATGTCCTTTGTGAGTTGATATTGGAGAAAGCCCATATCTTGCGGTATTCTATCCATCCAGGTGCCACGAAGATATACCAGGACTTGAAACAACATTATTGGTGGAGGAAAATGAAGATGGACATTGTGAGTCATGTAGCACGGTGCCTCAACAATCAGCAGGTCAAGTACGAGGATCAGAGGCCCAATGGCGTGTTTCAGTATATTGATATTCCCGAGTTCAAGTGGGAAAGGATCACTATGGACTTTGTGAGTGGACTCCCTCGGACAACGAGGAAGTTTGATTCAGTTTGGGTGATTGTGGATAGGTTGACCAAGTCAGCTCACTTTATTCATGTGTGTACTACATACTCCTCAGAGCGGTTAGCTGAGATATTCATTCGTGAGATTGTGAGATTGCATGGATCTAATTTCTATCATATCAGACAGAGGTACTCCATTTACTTCGTAGTTCTGGAGGACATTTCAGCGTGAGTTGGGCTCACAGGTCGAGTTGAGTACTGCATTTCATCCTCAGACGGACGGACAGTCCGAGCGAACTTTTCAGATCTTGGAGAATATGTTGCGAGCTTGCGTTATTGATTTCAGTGGTTCATGGGCTGATTATTTGCCTCTTGCAGAGTTTGCCTATAACAACAGCTACCAGTCTAGTATTCAGATGGCGCCGTATGAGGCTTTGTATTGGAGATGGTGTAGATCTCCAGTGGGTTGGTTCGAGCCCAGTGAGGCTAGGTTGTTGGGGACAGGGTTGGTCCAGGATGCTTTGGACAAGGTGAAGGTGATTAAGGAGAGACTTCGTACAACTCAATCGTGCCAGAAAAGTTATGCGGGCCGGAAGGTTCGAGATGTGTCTTATTCTGTGTGTGAGAATGTCTTACTGAAAGTTTTGCCTATGAAAGGCTTCATGAGATTTGGGAAGAAGGGAAACCCCAGTCCGACATTCATTCATTGGACCTTTTGAGATCCTCAGGAGGATTGGAGAGGTGGCCTATATTCTTGCTTTGCCACCCAGCCTATCGGGTGTTCATCCAGTGTTTCACGTATCTATGAGGTCCAAGGACATTGCATCAGTAAAGGTTCAGTGGAGAGGTCGGCCCATGGAGGAGGCCACTTGGGAGATCGAGCGGGAGATGTAGAGCAGATATCCTCACTTATTTGAGTCTCCAGGTATGTTTCTTGACCCGCTCGAGGACGAGCGTTTGCTTAAGTGGGGGAGAATGTGACAACCCGGCCCGTCGTCACGAGAGTTACCACTCCGTTACCCGTTCATTTATGTGTTTCATGTTTCTATATCTGTGTTAGAGTCTATTGGGTAAATTAGGATTGATTCTGTTTGAAAATAAGGCATATAGCCTTTTTGAGTGAATCTTGTTTATGAAAAGTCAACCTGGAGTTGACTATGTGGTTAGAGGGCTCGGAATCGAATTCTGATGATTTGGTTAGTTCCGGGAGATGAATTGTGACTTAGGGGCGCGATCGAAATTGAATTTGAAGGTCCGGTGTAGAAATAGGCTTGAATTGGCTAAGTTGGAATTTTGGCGAAAACTGATTGATAGGTGAGATTTTGATCCGGCAGTTAGAATGGAATTCCGACCGTTGCAGTTGCTTCGTTAGGTGACTTTTGATATGTCTACAAATTTTCAGGTCATTCGGACATCGTTTGGTCGGGTTTTTGATAGAATGTAGGTTTCAGAAGTTTTGGTTGAATCTTAGACTTGAACCGGCCTTAATTTGATGATTCGTGTGTTTGAGGTATGTTTTTATGATTGGAACAAGTTCGTGTCATGATATAGAGTGGATTTGTATTATTGGTTGAGGTCCCGGGGGCTTCGAGATATTTTCGGAGGGTCTAACGGAAGAATTTTTAGAGTTTTGGGTTGCTGGTATAAGTTGCAGCAGGAGTTTTGCTTCTGCGGATGGGGAACCGTAGAAGCGTGGGAAACCTCGCAGAAGCGAGTTTGAGGTTGGCCACGCATTTTTGCAGGAGCGGTAGGATTTTTGCAGGGGCGGGCTTGCAGAAGCGAGCCTTTGTACGCAGAAGCGGGGTTAGACGTCTGGGGGAATTTCGTAGAAGCGGAGAGAAGAACGTTGAAGCGGTCTCGCAGGTGCGAGACCTTGGCCGCAGAAGCGGTCCTCACCCGTTAATGAAAAGTCGCATAAGAGACATAATTTCCGCAGAAGCGGTCTCGGTTAAGAGAGCCTAGGACTGCAGAAGTGAAAAGGCGTCAGTGTTTAAGGAACTGAAGGGTTGGCTTAGAACTAAGAGGTGATTTAGGCAATTTTGGGGAGGAAATCAAAGGGATTCTTCAGGTAAGCATTCATGGACTCAATTTATGTTATTATATTGTTAAACTATGGAGTTAATACCTGAAAATGGAGGATTGGAGGTGTATTAATGGAGGTTTTTGCTCTAAGCCTGGGTTATTGAAAATCATTGATTTGAATGGGCAAACGGAGTCCGATTTTGATAAACTTTATATGTATGGACTCGTGTCGAGGTAAGGATTCTAAAACCGCAACTTTTGTAATTTTTCGGGAAGCGGGCCCGAGGGTCGGGTTTTGGCAACTTCGTAATTTTTGGTGTAATTCGAGTTGTTTTGATTGGGCCTTTGTCGTCCTCAGCTTTTATGAAAGGCACAATGGCATTACCCAAAGCACACGAACAATCTTCCCCATGCACTACGATTTCATACTGGTCCCACTCGAATTTGACCATCTGGTGTTGGGTAGATGGCACTGCTTTTGCTGCATGAATCCAAGGCAGACCTAACAAGAGATTGTAAGAAACTACTACATCGAGCACCTGAAACTCCATAGTAAATTCAATCGGTCCTATCATCAGCTCCAACATTATATCCCCAAACTGAGTCTGTCACCCCTCCATCAAATCCTTGTACGCAAATTCTATACTTGTGGATCCTCTCATTGTACACCTTTAATTTATCCTAGGTGGAAAGAGGGAATATATTTGCACTGGACCCATTGTTAATCAACACTCTGGTGACCATAGAGTCCTCGCATTTCACCATGAGCCAGAGTGCTCTATTATGCTCAGTACCTTCCAAAGACATCTCATCATCAGAAAATGTAACCCTATTGACCTTGAAAATCATGTTTGCTATTTTCTCTAGATGGTTCACAGATTTCTTAACAGGAACATAGGCTTCATTTAAAATTTTCATCAATGCACGAAAGTGCTCGTCCGAGTGGATCAATAATGATATCAGTGAGATCTATGACGGGGTCTATCTCAATTGTTCTACAATAGAGTAATCTTTCGCTTTCATCTTCTTCAAGAATTCTTCTGCTTCTTTTTCACTTACGGCTTTATTTACCAGTAATGGATTATCTTTGGTAGTTTTGGCTCTTCTCAACTCTTCAGTGGCAAAACATCTTCCTGATCGAGTAAGCCCATAAGCTTCACAAACTTCTTCTTTAACTTCCTTCCCCTTATACATTACTATCATCTGACCGTAATTCCACGGAACAACCTTTTTACTAACTACTGGTAATTGAGTCACTGGCATGAGAATAACCCGCTCTGTGAGAGCACCGTTCATGACTACAACAGGCTTGGAAACTTCCTCCGACACCACCACTTTAGCTGGATCTTGTTTTATTATAACATTGCTCGAAGGTTCCTTCTTTACCACCACAACTGGTTCTTGTTTGACTGCAATACAACTCAAAAGCTCCTTCTTTAACACCTTAACTAGTTCTTGCTTTTTTGCAACACTGATTGAAGACTCCTTCTGTACTACCATAACCAGTTCACTAACTATCTCTTATACCTTGATCAATGTCTTCCCACTAGTTGGCTTCTCATTCAGTTTGTCCTTACTAGCCCTGATCATCATTACGGTTTGTGAAGGCTTCTTATGCTCTCCCTTTTGTACTAACTCAATCATATGGGCCTCGTGATGGGTTGGCAGTGGATTCTAATTGATGTTAGACGTGTTAGAGGCTTTCACCTCAATTCGACGAATATCAGTGAGCTCCAGGATAGCCGTTTTCAACTTACAGCAGTTCTCCGTGTCGTGCCCTGGTGCCCCTGAACAATACTCACAACTTAATGAATGATCAAGATTTCTTGGAAGGGGATTTGGTAACATAACTTCAATTCTCAACATTGCTAACTGCCTTAGCCTATGGAATAAACTGGTGTATGACTCTTCTAAAGGGGTGAAAGTCTTCTGTTTCTATATCCTCTCTAGCTTGAAATTTTGTCTGGCCAGAAACCTGCTCTAGAGGGATTCTTGTAGGCTCTTGGAGGCGGGTAGGTGATTTGAGTTGGGTAAGTATTTTGTGGGGTGGGTGCGCGCCATTGTGCATGGGTAGGAGATCAGGGGTATGTTTTGGCATGGTGGACAGAGAAGTGGGGATCAAGGGGTAGGTAATAGTGTTGTGGTGGGCTATATAGAATGTGGGGGTAGGTTTAGGGATGGGGTTGAGGTTGGTTGTAATATGGTGATGAGCCCCTGGACCAAGCTCTTGATTCAACTACTGCCTCATCTTCTTTCTTTTTCTTTCCTAATACACCTCCGGTGCCGCTTTGGATAGCCTGTGTGGTTGCCTTGATTGCCGAATAGCTCATGATTTTGTTGGATTTATGCCCCTCCTCCACCATACTTCCCATTTTTACTACCTCATTGAAAGATTTTCCCATTGCCAACACCAAGTGACCATAGTAGGTGGGCTCCAAAGCCTACAAGAAGTAACCAACCATCTTGCTTTCTTTCATTGGAGGAGCGACTCTTGCCACGTGATCTCTCCACCGAAAATCGTACCCTCTAAAGCTTTCCCCATGAGTTTTCTCAATTTTGGTTAACGACAGATGGTCTGGGGCAATTTCGAGATTATACTAAAAGTGATATGGAAATACCTGGGCCAAATCATCCTAAGTATATCATCAAGCATGATCCTATCGAGTGTACCATTCCAAAGTTGCACCACTTAGACTTTAACTAATGTATGCCATCAATAACTCGTCTCTTCCCCCAGCTCCTCTCATTTTGCTGCAGAACCCCCTTAGATGTTCCACCGGATCACCATGTCCATCATATAAATCAAACTTGGGAAACTTGAATCCCGCTGGTAACTGGACATTGGGAAAGAAACACAAATCCTTATATGCCACACTTACTTGACCACAGAGACCCTACATATTTCTGAATGATTGCTCCAAGATCTTGACCTTTCGAATTTTCTCCTCCTATTCAGGGTTTTTGGGAGGCTTTTCTATTTCAGCTGAGAGATCAAAACATGGAGTGTAAGGAAATGGTTCTGATGGTTTAAAGGTGGGTTTGGGTGGGTAGTCTTGGTTGTCATGTGTTTGGAGCAAAGGTTCACTAGAGGATCTATGTAATGCGGCAGTTGGAGGGGCCACAAACACATGAGTAGTTTGGTGGAGGGCATGGAATTTGTTTGGGTAGTGGAGGTGGTGGTGTTTGAGAGGTGGTTCCATAGTACTTTTGGTAAGTAGGAAAGGCTGGAGATGAGTTCACTCTGGGAGGGTCCTGAGGCTGAGCTAACGGTGGGATGTAGGCAGGGTTAGCAGGGTAAGCTGGTGGTGGGTGTCCCTTCGACCAAGCCTGGTACATCTCGACCATTTGCTTCTTTAGTTTGTATATCTCCTCATTCATTGCAATAACATCCAATTTTTCCTCCTCCCTAGACGAGTCGATGATGCTTGCTTCTAACTTCTAGCTGACCATGTCTGACTTGTCCTTAGAGCGGGTGTTGTAGGAATGGGTTGCCAGAATGCTAATCAACTAACCACCTGCCTGGACTCATCATCAACAACAACTTTATTATTGATTAGAGCATTAATGGATAGGTAGCCATATATTTGGGGAATGAATGCACCAAAGCAATTAACAATTTATATTATGCCTTTGCTTGGTTTCATGCATCATCCCGACTTTTCTTTTTCTGTATTTTCCATGTCTTTTCTCTCATTCTCCCCTCTTGTTTTTCCATTGTTTGCTTCTAGACTTTCCCTGTGTTTCTTTTGCATTTTCTCTCTTATTTTCCCCTCTTTTTTTTTCTTTTCTCTTTTTCTATTTCTTTTATTTGGTTATGGTCAAATCCTATGTAGATTGCCTACGTATCATGACCTCGTATGAATCAAACCAAGCATAGTTCTTGCAGATAAAGGGTAAATAAATAACTTTAATTTTTCATAAAGAAACAACTTTTGATTAAAAACACTCGACAACTAACTGAATGAAACAAGAACTAACAGACTCTGACAAAAGATGAACTACAGACTCGAGGAACAACTAACCCACATAAAAAGAAAATATAGACTCCAACACAAACTGACAGACTCTAAGGAAAAGAAATACAGACTCCCATAATCGATAGACGCTAATGGAAAAGAAATACAAACTCAAGAGATCACGAATACATTAGTGCTTCAATTGCCCCTGGGACCCACAAGGAATCATTCGGCCTTGCTGAGGGTCGACTAGCTAAATCTCTTTGGAGGTGGTGGAGATCCTCTATGACCTGGCGAACAAAAAGCATCACAGTGGCGAAGAACAAAGATTTAGTCATATCGTCACAACTGTTGCACTTCATTACAATGTATTGGGTGATTCTTATGATTATCTCTCTTATGACACCTTTTTCTTGTAATAACCACCCAATCTGCTCAGTTCTGGCTCCCAAAGTTTTTTCGGCTACCTGATTCTACTTTTGAAGTGTTGCAAATCCATTTCTAGTTGTGCCATTGCCATATAACACTGTTCTTTTTCAACCTTGAAATCTTTTGCCTGTTTGATTTTCTTATTCTCCGCAATGATAATCTTTTTCTTTAATCCTGCCACTTCATTGTCAAACTCTTCTTTCAACTACTTAACCAGACGTGCGCGTTTTGCCGTATTTTCAGCCAATTGTTTCCGAGCCCTGACTAATTCCTTTTCTACTTTTTTTAAATCAAAACTATAGTCATTCACATTCTATCTCAAATTATCTCTGAGTTTTGCAGTTTTGGCACTTAGAACGGGATTTTCTACCGCTATTTTCATTTTCTGAATTTGGGCTTGAAGTGCCTCATTTTCTTCGGCTAACTTCTTCTTTTTGCCTTCACCTGCTGTGGCCTGCAAATCTTTCTCAAATTGCAAATCCATGACCTACTTCTCCAGTTTGCCTATTGTAGCCATGTACTTGTGCTCTTTAGCCAACCAGTCCCACTATTACTGCGACACCTCGATGAATTCCTGGATATGGGGCCTTTTGGTTGGTATCTCGAACTCAATTTCTCTCTTATACCACACAAGGTATCCTCGCAAAACTTCACCCCTGGAATGATCTCGTTCACAAGTATTTGTTGTTAAGTACTAACATTCGTTCCAAATTTTGCAAACTACTACTTTATGAAATTGACTGACAGGCCCGATCACAACTACTTGGCCACTGAGATCTTCATACTTTGAGACTATTTGGCATCTCCCCAACTACCTCAGAACTCGATACGTGGCATAGGGCTGAATACTCCTAAGTACCGTCAACATGAATTAAGGTCCAGCTGCTGGCATATATATGATTTCGTCCACAGATAACAACCCAAATATCCACTCTATCTGGCATGCGGAGGCGTGCTATCCATTCTGTAAACCCATCGGGTAAGCTAATCCCCTTAACCCTTGTAGGAAATTCCTCTATGTATGTCTTATCTGACAACCCATAACTCATAAATTGAGGACGATGGCACATGTGTTCGATCATCCGTATCTGCAGCAACACATTACAACCCTCAAAAAAGTCCCCACAGACTCTTCAAATAGTAAGAGCGCAAAAGATTTCGGCCACTATCATGGGTGCGAGGGTGCTGTTGGCTTGAGTAAGTAAAGTACTAACAATCCCAGCTATGCGTATGTCAATATTCCCTTCTTTTCTAGGGAACACTAAGAGTCTGAGAAAGGCCACCATAAATGCAAAGCGCCTATGTTCTTCCTACTTAAGACGGTTTTCTTTACTACAGATTTTGTTCTCTAGCTTGTTGAACCCTCCTACATGACCATATATGTTGTATATGAACACTATAGTACAAAAACTAGCTGCCATGTCCAGGTCGTGTACCGTCCTGCTTATTTTCAATGAATCCAGAAACCTGTGTACGACTGCAGTCCTTGGAGTAATCGAGTATTGGTGTCTCAGAGAAAGCTTGGGACCCCCGATGTATCCGGATATCTCCTCTAGTGTTGGGGTAAGCTCAAAATCCGAGAAGTAAAATACATTATGAGTCGGGTCCCAGCATGTGACCAAGGCCCTTAATGTCTCCCCTGGGTATAACCTCCAACAGTCTGGGAAGGCCCCCAAGTATTTCTTGACCTCATTTTGCCTTCTCCACCTATATCATTCCACCACAACCGCAACTCCAAAAGGGATTTTACTAAAGAATGAGGAAGGTTCTGTTTTGATTTGCTCATCCTGCACGATTATTAAAGTGATTAAGTGACTTATTCATGACTTTATTCTATTTGACTCTAAAATAAAAAATTGACTTTTTTTTTTCATATTTTCTAATTCTAAGACCAAAGTCCATTTGCAGATACGACCTTTCAGCACCTCCGAAGGAAGATTTTAAGGTTGTTCCCACTAACTAGTCAATAGATAAAGGACCATAAATGGCTATCTATGCAAAATCAGACTTACGGCGTCTCTTTTGGAACATTCGACTATTTTTGCAAGAAGAAGTTGGACCCGATGAGGGTTGCCTACGTATCCCACGCCCTGTGAGAATCAAACTTGCGTAGTTCGGGCAAAACAAAACCAACTATTTTTTAAAACAACTCTTTTTATTTTATTTTTTTACATTGGTAAGTAATAAGACTCTTTTTTTTCTCTTTTTCATTTTCCATTGACAAGTAAAAAAAAATATGTTTTTAAAAACAAGACTCTTTTTTTTTTCTTTTTCTTCTTTTTCCATAAAATGAACTATTTTTGAAAACAAGATTTTATTTTCCATTGGCTAATAATAACCTATTTTTTTGAAAACAAGACTCTTTTTCCTTTTCCTTTTCCTTTCTTTCTTTTTCTTTTCTATTTTTCTCAACAACAAAAAATTCAACAGAGTTTCAACACTATTTGGACATTGATTTTGTTTTTCCACCACAGGCGAGTAACTCTCTTTAACCTCACACTGCTATTTCTTCCTTTAAAAGCCGGTCAGCATGGGAATCCAAAACAACTAAATGCACAAGTAAGATGCATTAGGATGGTCTATTATTTTAGGTACACCTGTTCTAGACGGACCCAACCCCTGTGTTGAATCCCATAAGTCAAAATAGACATGATGCAGATAAGCGTTCCTACTAGGGGCCAGCATGGGCCTTGTGAGCGCGTCATTTTTGCCCCAAGCAATTAATTTCAAAATAAAAATACAAACAAATGATTTTGATTGAAATGGGTTGATTATTGTGTAGAAAGTATCAATGGTTGTTTTAATTATTGAAAATAAAGTAAAGGAAATTAAAACGAAAATACAAAATGCAATTAATTAGAAAATACCAAAAAATAAGAGAATTACTAAGAAATTAGAAAATCAAAGAAAAATACAAAAATACAAAATAAAGGGAAAAAATACATCGGGAATAAAATACTAAAGAAAACAAGTATGAAATACAAGAAAATATAGAAAACAATTAAATAAATACAAGTTAAAAATACAAAAATAAGATAAATACAAGAAAATACAAATATACAGGGTATTTGGGCCAATTACAAAAGGCTAGCCCAATTAACACTCTAACAGACCTGGCCCAATCTTAAATCTAACCGGCCAACCCTTATACAAACCAAACGACAACGTTTAACTCATGTAGATCTGGGCCGTTGATGATTCAATCAAACAGACCAAGATAGGCGGTTCTTAAATAAACAAAACGACGCCGTTAATACAAAGGATCACAACCGTCTGTTTAATTATTCAGACGGATATAATCAACGTCACACTTAATCCAAACAACACAATTTAGTCAAATAAATCACAACGTCCAAGAGACTGATCTAACAGACAAGAAGGAGGCTACACTTAAAATACACGACGTCGTTTTAGGGCCAAATTGATCTGGGCTGTTCAACCAATCTAATCTAATGGCTTTAAACTAATAATACATATCTAATATATAACCACACCCCTTCATTCATAACCCTCATTATACAATCACACCCTCACAGACCAGAAACCCTATCCGCCCTATTCTCTCATCTTCCTCTCCACAGGCCACCGGAACCCTACGGGTGGTCTGTCTCTGATCATCTTCTCCGACTTAGGACTTAATTCCTGAACTCCCACTTCCTCCTTTAACATCCCATCCCACTAAGCCTTACCCAAATAATCCACCATCTCTCCCAGATCTTGAAATTCCGTCGCCGGAACCCTAGCTGGCGACCACCCAAACTATGAATTGGTCTCCATTTTTACACCCCAGAACCACCTTAAACTCCTCTATCACCCTACATAAGTCTCACCCCTCAAAAGCCCTATTTCTCGAATATTAAAAATTGTTCCGTCGGAACCCTACTCCGGCGGACACCCAAACCCAAAACCCTTTTAAAACAAACCCAGACCAAAAATACCACCCTTTTATATCAAAACCAGACTCCTAGAGTCTGCCTGGAGGATCGACTGTTAAAAAAGAGACCCAAAGTCTTTGAACCATCGGAGAACCAAAAAAAAGGAAGGAAAAATGAAGAATAATGAAAGAAAAGAAAGAAAAGAAGAAAGAAAGAAAGAAAAAGGAAAAAGAGACTCCAAAAGCTAAGTATCTCTGAACCATTTTCATTTTCTGTGATTCACTCTTCTGTGTTAGTATTCGATTAAAACCTGAATCTTTGCATGATATCTCTGTGTTGGTTAAGTACTCTGTTTGTTCTGGTTAATGCTATTTTTTTTAATCGCATGCTGATTAGCTGTTTGATGTTCTTGAGTAATAGATCCTATTTCGATTAAGAGTTTTGATTGATTAAGATTCAACCATTATCTATTTTTCTCTCTGAATTCTGATTAGTTTAAATTAGTTGAAATTAGGGTTATGTTTGCAAATTACATGAAATTAGCTAGTATTGCAATACGATTTATATTTGTGACTTTTCTGAACTTTTGAGTATTAAGTCACAGTAGGGCTATATGGGCAAATGATATGGGCTATTGTTGCAACACATTGTAAATTTTGACTTGTAAAGCCATTTGTGGCTATTTCTGAAAAGTGGTAAGCTGTAAAAATTCTCACTTAGTCTAAAATTGGTTAAAAACTAAAGTTTAGTTTAGGGGTTATATTTTAAATAATGCTGAAATACCCTAGGTCTTAACATACCTAAGTGCATGTCGGGTGAATACATATGAAGTATAAGGGGTTAAAATGGAATAGAAAATGGTAATTCTGAGAATAATTTAGAAGTAGTGAGGGCATAAAAGACAATTGGGCTTGGTTTTAGTGTAATTAGGTGAATAAAAAGGGGTAAATCACACATAGTTAAATGGTGAATAGGTAATAACCCTTAGCAAGTGAGGGCAATGAAGGCATTATCGCCTAATAGAATGGTATAGAATATCCTGGAACCTTCTAGAAGGGGTTCAAGTGTATTCTTATAAAAATACCCTATACTTAACTGAAATAAATGAAAAAGGGTAGGGGTGGGAAATCTAAATAATTAATTCAAATTTCCTTCCCATTCTACTCTATAAATAGGCTACTTCAGGCCTAATTAAAGAGGTTGGAAAATTTTGCGAGATTAAGGGGTTCATAATTTTAGAGGTTCGAAAATTTTCAGAAGTTAAAAAGTTTTGAAATACATAACACTGAAATACTGTTGGTTTTCAATTGCTGCTAACTCGAGTGTTATTCTGGAATCTCTGTTGGTCGTTCTTCACTGGGTTTGATCAACTTTGCTGGGTTTTCCAATTTGCTTGGATTAATTTGCTGGGTTATATACATTCTGAAGTTTGGTAGCTGTTGCTGTGTTAACTCGTTTCTACTGCTGTTGCTATCTCATTGCTGCTGGTACCGATTTTCCTTCTTCTCCACTTCTAGAACTCATCGTATTGTTCCTTGAATCAGGTACACTACTGTCACGCTCCAAATCGAGGGACATGACCGGCGCCTGACCGGGTTGCCCCAGTCAAGCGGACCTGGGTGCTTTTCATTCCCACTCGTTACCCCTGTGATGACTGCTTCTCATTAACCAAATATATATTACTAATCATAATTGATTTCATATTAAACAAATAAAACGATACGAGTGATTCATTAACAAGATTTCAATTTTTACAACGCCCGACATAACACAATATATACATAATACTGGAGTCCCACAGTTTACATGTCTATCGAGCCTCTAGGATACAAAAAGGGAAATACAATACTTGCCGGTAACAAGGCTCCGGCTATACCTTACAAAACCAAAATGAAATCTAAACCGAGTGGCATGAACCACACAAGGCCCCGAGGAAGAAAGGGGCTCACCAAAAACGGGCAGTGGAGGATGAAAGATACTACTGCCGATGAGCTGAAGTGCCTGCTACTGATCCACCTACAATCATAACACGAATGTAGCGTCCCCGGCAAAAGGGACGTCAGTACACTTGAATTGTATTGGTATGTATGGACAAACTTTGTCCCAAGTAAACTCAAGCCATTAAATTACATCAACAATTAATTAAGCCAACCAACCATGTTTCCACATTTTTCCTCATTTCAAATAATTCTCACACAAAGCACTTTCTACAATCAACCAATTTAACAATTACCAATCAATCACATAAAGCACAAGTAGTCAAACAAAGGGGCAATCGGTGCCCCACAGGTTGCAAACTCTCCTGTTGTCTCCTTTCACAATTTCACATTATTGATTTATGTATCAATTTTCAATAGCGATTTCGATCGCTTTCCATCCTTATTGCCCCTGACCACCCTTATTACCTCGGCCACCCTTATCACCCCAACCCAAACCTTATTTCACCACGTTGCGGCGCGCAACACGACCCCGCCTTACAGCTGAAAACACAACAATTTCAAACAGCAGATAAGGTACTACACACAATTTCAACAAGTTCAAATAGCAACTTACACATTGGTTCATGTTCTCAATTACTTCTCAAGCCAATATCAAAAACAAGTTACAAGTATTCCAAAAATAAAAAATGCCCACATAATCATGTTCAACAATTTACCACAATAAAGGTGTTTCAAATTCCTTCCACAATAAGCCAAATATGCCATCACAGCAATTTTCCTCAGTTCTGTACCAATTTCAATTCCTTTGTCATCTTTCAATTCGTATCTCAAACCATACCAAATGTAGTTCAATCATCAATTGTATACCCAACACAACAATGATATCGAAAAATCACATAAAATCTCTCAAATTAACACATGCCAAACAATTTCACACATATGGGCGATTTTACAAGAATCAAAATTAGCCATACATACCTGGTGATGATGTTTTTCCTCCTACTTTATGCTTACCCAAGATATCCTACTCTTGCCAACCTTGTTCTTGAAGACTCTTACTTCTACCCACTTCTTTTTACTAGAAATCAAGTTCAATAATCATGCATGAGTGTAAAAATTCTATTTTCAAAAGCTATTATATGCAAACCTCTCTTTACCCAATTAAAACTGAAAATCAAAGAAAATAGTTAGGGTTTTTACCTTGAAAATATTGGGAAGTTGAATCCTTGCCCTAGAATCCCTTGGAATTAAGTAGTTGGAACAATCTTTGAAGATGAAGAACTTCTCTCTCTAAAAACCCTCTCTTCTCTCTCTAATTTTGGTGAGATGATATGATAAAATGAAGAAGAAAGGTGTTATATTAAAGAAGAGATCGGGTCAAAATGTTACAAAATCTGGGCCGGGGTCAAATATGCGGTCACTATGCGACCGCAGAATCAACATGGATACAAAAGGGAAATACAATACTTGCCGGTAACAAGGCTCCGGAACGATTTGCGGTCACTATGCGGACCGCATGTTGATTCTGCGGTCGCAAAAGTGCACCGCAGATTGACATGCGATCGCATATCGACCGCACATTGGACACAATTTTGGGCAACTCTCCGGAACGATTTGCGGTCACTATGCGGACCGCATATTGATTCTGCGGTCGCAAAAGTGCACCGCAGATTGACATTTTTCTGGAAAAATTTTTATTCTACATTTTGAAACTTAAATCACTACCAAGGGTCCAAACCGCGGCTCGCAAGCTCGCCGCGAAGAATTCTACGCATTCCTAACACATCATTCGGACCATGACACCACATCTACTAGGTTTTATGCACAAAAATTTCACGGGGCCTTACATCCTCCCCCCCTTAAGATCATTCGTCCTCGAATGAGGATTTTGAAATAAATGAGTTTTGAAAGACATGATATGCAAGCTATCAAAATTTTGACTAACTCTTATATTTTAGAAAAATTTCGCCAGAGTTTCCTTTGTATTATGGACATATCCACCTGTCAGAGGGCCCCCGAAACACATTACCAAACAACAATACACAAATACAACACTTTTCACAACTGGTATACACTTTCTTACCTCAACGAATGCACATATTCTATCACATTGTTACAATTGCACATAAACTAGTCACTTCAATGAATTTTTACCTTATTTAACCATTTTAACACACCATGTACACTTAACAAACCATTACCAATCTATACTTACTATTAGTAGCTTATTAAACACGTAAATCTTTATAAGGCTTTCATTTATCAAGAACGGTTCAAGTGACCCAAGGTAACAACACATTTAACTCATTACAAAATGAAGGGGACTTTACTAATACTAAGAGGGAAACAACTTAGACAAGATGACAGTTACTAAGAGTAGGAGGGTCACCTAATTTCTTCTAGGCTTGATCAAACAAATGGGGGTACTTTTCTTTCATCTCTTTTTCTGCTTCCCATGTGGCCTCCTCAACTTGTTGACTTCGCCACAATACTTTAACAGAGGCAACTTCCTTATTTCTCAATTTACGGACTTGCCTATCAAGAATGGCAACGGGAACTTCTTCATATGACAAATCTTTATTAACCTCTATAGCTTCGACTGGCATGATGGTGGATGGATCTCCAATCACTTTCTTCAACATGGACACATGGAATACCGGGTGCACTGATGACATCTCGGGAGGCAACTCTAGCCTATAAGCAACTTGACCAATCCTTTGAACAATCCGATATGGCCCGACATACCTAGGACTCAATTTCCCTTTCTTTCCGAATCGCATGACTCCCTTCATAGGAGATACCCTCAAGAACACCCAATCGTCGACTTGAAACTCCAAATCCCTTCGACGAACGTCTGCATAGGACTTTTGACGACTCTGTGCTGTTTTCATTCTCTCCTGAATAACCTTGACCTTTTCCATAGCTTCGTACACCATATCCGGCCCTAGCAATTCCGCTTCACCTACCTCAAACCACCCGATTGGCGATCTACATCTTCTCCCGTACAATGCCTCAAACGGGGCCATTTGAATGCTAGCATGATAGCTGTTATTGTAAGCAAATTCTATCAGTGGCAAGTGTTCATCCCAATTACCTTTAAAATCTAAGACACAAGCCCGCAACATATCTTCGAGCGTCTGAATGGTCCGCTCGGCCTGTCCATCGGTCTGTGGATGGAAAGCTGTGCTGAGATTCACCTGAGTTCCCAAACCTTGTTGAAACTTCTTCCAAAAGTTAGCGGTGAACTGTGCCCCGCGATCTGAGATGATAGAAAGTGGAGTACCATGAAGCCTTACTATCTCTTTGATGTACAATCTTGCATATTGCTCTGCAGTATCAGTGGACTTGACAGGCAGGAAGTGAGCTGATTTGGTGAGTCGATCTACTATCACCCATACTGAATCGAACTTACGCCGAGTGCGAGGTAACCCCACCACGAAATCCATATTGATCATCTCCCATTTCCACCTTGGTATTTCTATAAGCTGAGTTAATCCACCAGGCCGTTGATGCTCGGCCTTCACTTGTTGACAGTTCGGACATTTAGCTACAAAGCCTGCCACATCCCTTTTCATACCGTTCCACCAATAAATCTCCTTGAGATCGTGATACATTTTCGTTGAACCAGGGTGCACAGAATACCTGGAAGTATGAGCCTCTGCCATCACTCTTTCCCGAAGCTCGTCCACATCCGGAACACATAGCCTATCTTGACACCGCAATACACCATCTTCGCTGCCGAGTACAAATGCTGAGGTCTTGTCATTCATGACTGCTTCCTTCACCCGAACCAATGCTGGATCCATGAACTGTTTTTCCTTGATTTCCGCGACCAATGATGATTCTGCTCCATTATGCACCAAGATATCCCCCTCGTCCGACGCCGAAATACGAACCCCCAAGCTGGCTAATTGGTAGACCTCTCGAGCCAGGGGTCTCTGATCCACACCCAAATGAGCCAAACTACCCATGGATTTCCGACTAAGAGCGTCGGCTACCACATTTGCCTTCCCTGGATGGTACAATATGTCCATATCATAGTCCTTGAGTAGTTCTAACCACCGCCGCTGTCTCAGATTCAGCTCTTTCTGCTTGAACAAATACTGGAGGCTCTTGTGGTCTGAAAACACATCTGCATGAACCCCATAAAGATAGTGTCGCCATATTTTCAAGGCAAACACAACAGCTGCAAGTTCCAAATCATGCGTCGGATAATTCTTCTCATGGTTCTTGAGTTGCCTGGAAGCATAAGCTATAACCTTTCCGTGCTGCATCAATACACATCCCAAACCAACCCTGGAGGCATCACAATAAACTACAAATCCCTCTGTGCCTTCTGGCAAGGCCAATACTGGTGCCGAGGTCAATCTTGACTTCAGTTCTTGGAAACTTTTCTCACATGCTTCGGACCACTGGAACTTAACTGCCTTCTGCGTCGGTTTTGTCAATGGGGAAGCGAGGGTTGAGAATCCCTCTACAAACCTCCGATAGTACCCTGCCAAACCCAAAAAGCTGCGAATCTCTGTCGGGGTCGTGGGTCTAGGCCAATCTTTCACCGCCGCAATCTTCTGAGGATCCACCTAAATTCCCTCACTGGAAATAACATGCCCTAGAAAGGCTACGGACTCCAACCAAAACTCACATTTTGAGAACTTGGCATACAATTGATGCTGAAGAAGGGTCTGCAATGCTGCTCTGAGGTGAACGGCATGATCTTCCCCGCTCCGAGAGTAGATGAGAATATCGTCAATGAATACAATCACAAAGGAATCTAGGAATGGCTTGAAAACCCGATTCATAAGGTCCATGAAAGCTGCCGGGGCGTTGGTTAGCCCAAAAGACATAACCAAAAACTCAAAGTGACCATAACGAGTTCTGAAGGCGGTTTTAGGAATATCCTGCTCCCTGATTTTCAACTGGTGGTACCCGGACCGTAAATCAATCTTTGAGAAGAACCTCGCTCCCTGCAATTGGTCAAACGGATCATCCACTCGAGGCAATGGATATTTATTCTTAATGGTGACTTTGTTAAGCTGCCGATAATCAATACACATTCGAAGTGACCCATCCTTCTTTCTGACAAAGAGAACCGGAGCACCCCATGGCGACACACTCGGTCGGATGAACCCTTTCTCTAATAAATCCCTCAACTGCTCCTTTAACTCCCTTAACTCTGCTGGCGCCATTCTGTATGGTGGAATGGATATTGGCTGAGTATCCGGCATTACATCGATCCCGAAATCAATCTCCCTATCCGGCGGGATGCCTGGAAGCTCATCTGGAAACACTTCAGGAAATTCATTCACAATTGGCACGGACTCGAGGATAGGCACATCCGAGGTGGTGTCCGTTACCCGAACCAGGTGATAGATACACCCCTTCTTAATCATCTTCGAAGCCTTAAGGTAGGAAATAAACCTACCCCTTGGCACTACACCATTTCCTCTCCATTCAATGATTGGCTCGTTAGGGAACTCGAGCCTCATAACTCTCGTTCGACAGTCAAGCTTGGCAAAGCACGAATAGAGCCAATCCATCCCCATAATTACATCAAAATCTACCATCCCAAGCTCAATAAGATCGGCTGTGGTATCACGACCACCCACCATAACAACACAATTCCTATAGACTCGTGAGGCTGTAATAGAATCACCAACCGGAATCGACACAGAGAACTGCTCACGAAGCTGTTCGGGTTCTATCCCAAAACTTGAAGCAATGAATGGAGTAACATAAGACAAGGAGGACCCCGGATCAATAAGGGCATAGCAATCAATAGTCCGAACAGACAGGATACCTGTAACAATATCTGGAGAAGCCTCAGCATTTTGGCGGCCACTCAATGCATAGAATCGGCTAGGTCCACCCCTACCATGAGCTCCACCCCTAGCTGCACCACGCCCTGCTGATGCTGGAGTACGCGCTGATGATGTAGCAGCCGAAGAACCGGATGACTGAGCAGATCCCCTACCTATACCTGACGGGGTGCACGGCAGTCCCGCTGAATGTGACCTCTCACCCCGCACCCGAAGCACACTGGAAGGTCAAGGTAGCAAGTCTCTGTATGAAATCTCCCACACTTGGGGCATGTAGGTCTCCCCTGCTGCTGGGATCTCACCCCAGGATGACCGGACTGACGAGACCTCCTGCTGTCTGAACCAGGTCTCGAGTAACTGCCTTGCTGATGACTGTGCACGGATGGCGGTGCACTCGCGGAGGACTGAGCATATGACTGGGATGGCCCTGATGACCCCTTCCCTGGAAGTGATCTCCCCGAACGACCCATTGACCGGGCCCTGTTGCTACTTTCTCTTTCTGCACGAATCTTCAATTTCCTGGCCTCTGTGGCCTGAGCAAACCCCACAATCCTCCCATAGTTCATGTCTGAGTGCAAAGCTGCTGTGGCGGCCTCATTCACCACCAAAGGGCTAAGGCCCTCGAACAAACCGTCGAACCCGGGCATCCATGGTCGACACTAAATGAGGAGCGTACTTGGACAACCTTACGAACTCCATGTGATACTCCCAAACACTCATACTACCCCGTTTGAGAACCTCGAACTCAGTGGCACGGGCTGCCATTGCCTCAGCAGGTAAGAAGTGGTCCATAAATGCATCCACGAACTCATCCCATCTGGCCGGAGGGCTCCCTTCCTCACGGGAATCCTCCCACATTTCGAACCATGAACGTGCCGCTCCCTTCAGCCTGCCTGTAAGAGGCCAACTCTACCCCCTCTATATCTGTAGCCTTCATCACTCTGAGGGTCTTGTATATCTCATCAAGGAATTCCTGTGGGTCAGCCTCTGGATCGGTGCCTGAAAATTCTGAAGGGGCCAATCGCAAGAATTGATGGACTCTTGAGCCAAAAGAATCTCCCTGTCCGCTGGAGGATGCAGGGGCATCATGGGACCTCTGGGCCTGGGCGGCCACTAGCTGTGTTAACATATGGATGGCTCCCCTAAGATCTTCATTAGAGACACCAGAGCCCGAAGCGGGAACTGTATTTGAGTCAGGAATACTGGCAGGAGAAATGGTGGCATCCTCTGCCGCAGCTGGAATAGGGACACTTGGGTTTTGAACAGATGGGTCAGGCAAATTCGGGACCGGTGGGTCATTCTCTCCCACGGCATCGGGTACATGATTAACAGCTGCACTTGGGTCGGCATTGGCCCTAAGGCCGAGTCTAGCCTTCTTCTTAGGTGCCATATTCTGAAAATTTGGGAACAAGGCACGAATTAGACACGGATATCTCCACATTGCACTTTACCGCACGATATAGATTAACAAAGAAGTAGGTAAATTCCTAAATGCCCGTGTAGCCCCCTACTTATATGATGTGGTCGACAACACACCTATAAGAAGGGCACTACTAGACACGGCTCCGAGACATCCTAGGACACTTTAAAACCTTAAGCTCGGATACCAAGTTTGTCACGCCCCAAATCGAGGGACATGACCGGCGCCTGACCGGGTTGCCCCAGTCAAGCGGACCTGGGTGCTTTTCATTCCCACTCGTTACCCCTGTGATGACTGCTTCTCATTAACCAAATATATATTACTAATCATAATTGATTTCATATTAAACAAATAAAACGATACGAGTGATTCATTAACAAGATTTCAATTTTTACAACGCCCGACATAACACAATATATACATAATACTGGGAGTCCCACAGCTTACATGTCTACAGAGCCTCTAGGATACAAAAAGGGAAATACAATACTTGCCGGTAACAAGGCTCCGGCTATACCTTACAAAACCAAAATGAAATCTAAACCGAGTGGCATGAACCACACAAGGCCCCGAGGAAGAAAGGGGCTCACCAAAAACGGGCAGTGGAGGATGAAAGATACTACTGCCGATGAGCTGAAGTGCCTGCTACTGATCCACCTACAATCATAACACGAATGTAGCGTCCCCGGCAAAAGGGACGTCAGTACACTTGAATTGTACCGGTATGTATGGACAAACTTTGTCCCAAGTAAACTCAAGCCATTAAATTACATCAACAATTAATTAAGCCAGCCAACCATGTTTCCACATTTTTCCTCATTTCAAATAATTCTCACACAAAGCACTTTCTACAATCAACCAATTTAACAATTACCAATCAATCACATAAAGCACAAGTAGTCAAACAAAGGGGCAATCGGTGCCCCACAGGTTGCAAACTCTCCTGCTGTCTCCTTTCACAATTTCACATTATTGATTTATGTATCAATTTTCAATAGCGATTTCGATCGCTTTCCATCCTTATTGCCCCTGACCACCCTTATTACCTCGGCCACCCTTATCACCCCAACCCAAACCTTATTTCACCACGTTGCGGCGCGCAACACGACCCCGCCTTACAATTGAAAACACAACAATTTCAAACAGCAGATAAGGTACTACACACAATTTCAACAAGTTCAAATAAGCAACTTACACATTGGTTCATGTTCTCAATTACTTCTCAAGCCAATATCAAAAACAAGTTACAAGTATTCCAAAAATCAAAAATGCCCACATAATCATGTTCAACAATTTACCACAATAAAGGTGTTTCAAATTCCTTCCACAATAAGCCAAATATGCCATCACAGCAATTTTCCTCAGTTCTGTACCAATTTCAATTCCTTTGTCATCTTTCAATTCGTATCTCAAACCATACCAAATGTAGTTCAATCATCAATTGTATACCCAACACAACAATGATATCGAAAAATCACATAAAATCTCTCAAATTAACACATGCCAAACAATTTCACACATATGGGCGATTTTACAAGAATCAAAATTAGCCATACATACCCGGTGATGATGTTTTTCCTCCTACTTTATGCTTACCCAAGATATCCTACTCTTGCCAACCTTGTTCTTGAAGACTCTTACTTCTACCCACTTCTTTTACTAGAAATCAAGTTCAATAATCATGCATGAGTGTAAAAATTCTATTTTCAAAAGCTATTATATGCAAACCTCTCTTTACCCAATTAAAACTGAAAATCAAAGAAAATAGTTAGGGTTTTTACCTTGAAAATATTGGGGAAGTTGAATCCTTGCCCTAGAATCCCTTGGAATTAAGTAGTTGGAACAATCTTTGAAGATGAAGAACTTCTCTCTAAAAACCCTCTCTTCTCTCTCTAATTTTGGTGAGATGATATGATAAAATGAAGAAGAAAGGTGTTATATTAAAGAAGAGATCGGGTCAAAATGTTACAAAATCTGGGCCGGGGTCAAATATGCGGTCACTATGCGACCGCAGAATCAACATGCGGTCCGCATAGTGGCCGCAGAATGGCTCAAAAAATTACGCAGGCTCTGGAACGATTTGCGGTCACTATGCGGACCGCATGTTGATTCCGCGGTCGCAAAAGTGCACCGCAGATTGACATGCGATCGCATATCGACCGCACATTGGACACAATTTTGGGCAACTCTTTGGAACGATTTGCGGTCACTATGCGGACCGCATATTGATTCTGCGGTCGCAAAAGTGCACCGCAGATTGACATTTTTCTGGAAAAATTTTTATTCTACATTTTGAAACTTAAATCACTACCAAGGGTCCAAACCGCGGCTCGCAAGCTCGCCGCGAAGAATTCTACGCATTCCTAACACATCATTCGGACCATGACACCACATCTACTAGGTTTTATGCACAAAAATTTCACGGGGCCTTACATCCTCCCCCCCTTAAGATCATTCGTCCTCGAATGAGGATTTTGAAATAAATGAGTTTTGAAAGACATGATATGCAAGCTATCAAAATTTTGACTAACTCTTATATTTTAGAAAAATTTCGCCAGAGTTTCCTTTGTATTATGGACATATCCACCTGTCAGAGGGCCCCCGAAACACATTACCAAACAACAATACACAAATACAACACTTTTCACAACTGGTATACACTTTCTTACCTCAACGAATGCACATATTCTATCACATTGTTACAATTGCACATAAACTAGTCACTTCAATGAATTTTTACCTTATTTAACCATTTTAACACACCATGTACACTTAACAAACCATTACCAATCTATACTTACTATTAGTAGCTTATTAAACACGTAAATCTTTATAAGGCTTTCATTTATCAAGAACGGTTCAAGTGACCCAAGGTAACAACACATTTAACTCATTACAAAATGAAGGGGACTTTACTAATACTAAGAGGGAAACAACTTAGACAAGATGACAATTACTAAGAGTAGGAGGGTCACCTAATTTCTTCTAGGCTTGATCAAACAAATGGGGGTACTTTTCTTTCATCTCTCTTTTTCTGCTTCCCATGTGGCCTCCTCAACTTGTTGACTTCGCCACAATACTTTAACAGAGGCAACTTCCTTATTTCTCAACTTACCGACTTGCCTATCAAGAATGGCAACTGGAACTTCTTCATATGACAAATCTTCATTAACCTCTATAGCTTCGATTGGCATGATGGTGGATGGATCTCCAATCACTTTCTTCAACATGGACACATGGAATACCGGATGCACTGATGACATCTCAGGAGGCAACTCTAGCCTATAAGCAACTTGACCAATCCTTTGAACGATCCGATATGGCCCGACATACCTAGGACTCAATTTCCTTTCTTTCCGAATCGCATGACTCCCTTCATAGGAGATACCCTCAAGAACACCCAATCATCGACTTGAAACTCCAAATCCCTTCGACGAACGTCCGCATAGGACTTTTGACGACTCTGTGCTGTTTTCATTCTCTCCTGAATAACTTTGACCTTTTCCATAGCTTCGTACACCATATCCGGCCCTAGCAATTCCGCTTCACCTACCTCAAACCACCCGATTGGCGATCTACATCTTCTCCCGTACAATGCCTCAAACGGGGCCATTTGAATGCTAGCATGATAGCTGTTATTGTAAGCAAATTCTATCAGTGGCAAGTGTTCATCCCAATTACCTTTAAAATCTAAGACACAAGCCCGCAACATATCTTCGAGCGTCTGAATGGTCCGCTCGGCCTGACCATCGGTCTGTGGATGGAAAGCTGTGCTGAGATTCACCTGAGTTCCCAAACCTTGTTGAAACTTCTTCCAAAAGTTAGCGGTGAACTGAGCCCCGCGATCTGAGATGATAGAAAGTGGAGTACCATGAAGCCTTACTATCTCTTTGATGTACAATCTTGCATATTGCTCCGCAGTATCAGTGGACTTGACAGGCAGGAAGTGAGCTGATTTGGTGAGTCGATCTACTATCACCCATACTGAATCGAACTTACGCTGAGTGCGAGGTAACCCCACCACGAAATCCATATTGATCATCTCCCATTTCCACCTTGGTATTTCTATAAGCTGAGTTAATCCACCAGGCCGTTGATGCTCGGCCTTCACTTGTTGACAGTTCGGACATTTAGCTACAAAGCCCGCCACATCCCTTTTCATACCGTTCCACCAATAAATCTCCTTGAGATCGTGATACATTTTCGTTGAACCAGGGTGCACAGAATACCTGGAAGTATGAGCCTCTGCCATCACTCTTTCCCACATCCGGAAGACATAGCCTATCTTGACACCGCAATACACCATCTTCGCCGCTGAGTACAAATGCTGAGGTCTTGTCATTCATGACTGCTTCCTTCACCCGAACCAATGCTGGATCCATGAACTGTTTTTCCTTGATTTCCGCGACCAATGATGATTCTGCTCCATTATGCACCAAGATATCCCCCTCGTCTGACGCCGAAATACGAACCCCCAAGCCGGCTAATTGGTAAACCTCTCGAGCCAGGGGTCTCTGATCCACACCCAAATGAGCCAAACTACCCATGGATTTTCGACTAAGAGCGTCGGCTACCACATTTGCCTTCCCCGGATGGTACAATATGTCCATATCATAGTCCTTGAGTAGTTCTAACCACCGCCGCTGTCTCAGATTCAGCTCTTTCTGCTTGAACAAATACTGGAGGCTCTTGTGGTCCGAAAACACATCTACATGAACCCCATAAAGATAGTGTCGCCATATTTTCAAGGCAAACACAACAACTGCAAGTTCCAAATCATGCGTTGGATAATTCTTCTCATGGTTCTTAAGTTGCTTGGAAGCATAAGCTATGACCTTCCCACGCTGCATTAATACACACCCCAAACCGACTCTGGAGGCATCACAATAAACTACAAATCCCTCTGTGCCTTCTGGAAAGGCCAATACTGGTGCCGAGGTCAATCTTGACTTCAATTCTTGGAAACTTCTCTCACATGCTTCGGACCACTGGAACTTAACTGCCTTTCGCGTCAGTTTTGTCAATGGGGAAGCGAGGGTTGAGAATCCCTCTACGAACCTCCGATAGTACCCTGCCAAACCCAAAAAGCTGCAAATCTCTGTCGGGGTCATGGGTCTAGGCCAATCTTTCACTGCTGCAATCTTTTGAGGATCCACCATAATTCCCTCACTGGAAATAACATGCCCTAGAAAAGCTACGGACTCCAACCAAAACTCACATTTTGAGAACTTGGCATACAATTGATGCTGAAGAAGGGTCTGCAATGCTGCTCTGAGGTGAACGGCATGATCTTCCCCGCTCCGAGAGTAGATGAGAATATCGTCAATGAATACAATCACAAAGGAATCTAGGAATGGCTTGAAAACCCGATTCATAAGGTCCATGAAAGCTGCTGGGGCATTGGTTAGCCCAAAAGACATGACCAAAAACTCAAAGTGACCATAACGAGTTCTGAAGGCGGTTTTAGGAATATCCTGCTCCCTGATTTTCAACTGGTGGTACCCAGACCGTAAATCAATCTTTGAGAAGAACCTCGCTCCCTGCAATTGGTCAAACAGATCATCCACTCGAGGCAATGGATATTTATTCTTAATGGTGACTTTGTTAAGCTGCCGATAATCAATACACATTCGAAGTGACCCATCCTTCTTTCTGACAAAGAGAACCGGAGCACCCCATGGCGACACACTCGGTCGGATGAACCCTTTCTCTAATAAATCCCTCAACTGCTCCTTTAACTCCCTTAACTCTGCCTGGCGCCATTCTGTATGGTGGAATGGATATTGGCTGAGTATCCGGCATTACATCGATCCCGAAATCAATCTCCCTATCCGGCGGGATGCCTGGAAGCTCATCTGGAAACACTTCAGGAAATTCATTCACAATTGGCACGGACTCGAGGATAGGCACATCCGAGGTGGTGTCCGTTACCCGAACCAGGTGATAGATACACCCCTTCTTAATCATCTTCGAAGCC